>AFIY01000419.1:0-117969 GCA_000223825.2 Zymoseptoria passerinii SP63
CTCGTATAGAAGATATAGGCTACAAAGACAAAGTATAGGGCTATACTACGTGTCCCTAGAACGGGCGCCAGTCCCTTATAGCTATTATAGCCTACGTGTTGTTAGTAACTATACTACTTAGAGCGGCAATAAGATCCTTATTAGCACCGCTTATAACCTCCTTTAGCTACGTCCGCTACTAAAGGGTAAGGTACTTAACAACTACAGACTAGCTTATAATACTCGTCTTTATTTGCCTTATCTCTATAGCGATTACTAGTATAAGGCGGTTAATGTCGCTAGCTAGTAGCTGCTTAGGGTTCTCGAGGATGCTCTAGCGTATATATACGCTAAAGGGCTTCTATAAGGGATACTTAAACGCCGTATAAGTCTATACGAGGTATAAGGGATATCGCTCTTATAGAAGGATAGCGTCTTAAAGGATAATAACGCGAAGGTAACGTAGCAGACGTACGAGCTAGTAGCTAGCGCGGTCGGTATTAGCTTCTAACCGGCTAGTAAAGGATTTATCCGTCTATTAATCTAGCTATAGCTATATCTAGCTCTATAGCTCTTAAGGTAGCGTTTTATATACTCTCGGAAGGAAGAAGGAGCCTAGTAACATCTTAAAACTAGCTATACTACGCACGAAGTCTAAGGGGATGTCGTTAAGGTAGATATTCCCTATAGAGTCGGTATTCTAGTACCCTAAAATAATAAGAGGGGTAGTTAGCTTATTATACAAATTCGGTTATCTCGAATAAGGTAGTTATACGACGAGATAATTAGGTATCGAGGTAATTTTTAAATAAGCTTATAGCTAGCATCGAGGAGATAGAGCTCGAGATACCGTTCGTTTAGATTAGTAATATTAAGGTTGCGTAGTAATAGCCGTTCGGTTAGCTAGATTTGCAGATAAAGGCTAGCTACCTAGATTAGTTAGACTCCTTAGTCCGTTTTTTAAGATACGAGGCCGACGTTATAGAGCCGGTCGATTTCGAATACTAGCTTTAATCGGTTAGCGCCCTCGGTAGTACTATTAAAGGAGGGTAGCGTATAGACTTAGTAACGGCGATTATAGTACTTATTAAGGCGAAGACGCTAGTAAGAGACCGGTGTCGATTAGAGTAGTAGTAGTAGAGATATAGCGGTAGAGGGCTAGCTTGTCTCTATAGCTTACGATGCCGGTTATAGCTACTCGCTCGAGCTAGATATAGCCGCCGCGTCTTAAAAAACGGACTAAGGAGTCTAATAGTAAGCTTAAGGCTATAGTAATAGCCTATCCTTTAGTAATATTTACGTATAAATAATTATAAAGGGGACAGTACGAGGCTTACTTACTAGCTCGTTAAATAGAGGCGTAGGGGATTCCCCTCGCTTCTACGTCTTATACACCGGACGCTCTCGTTATATAGACAACGTAAGGCCTATAGACGCCGCTAGTAGTTATATTAGTACGTATAGAGCGATATTGTGCCGACTAGCTATAGCCCTAGTAATCTATCTTAGCCGATAAAGGGAACAGCTTCTTATAGTACTAGTTGTCGCGGCTTATAAAGTCCGGTAGCTCTTTAGTAGTAAACGACTAACGATATAACAACTATAATACTAACATTCCGAGGGGGTACTTCGTAACTACCTTATTATATATTATACTAACGTATTAGACTTTGTCGAAGGTCTATAAGACCTTCGTACGAGCTAGGCCTATAACTAATATAACGTACTCGTAAGGGCCCTTACGAGGCAGCGACTGTCCGGCTAAGTCCGCTAAATCGGCGTTTCTTATGTTGTTACTACGTACGAGGTAGTAGTTACGAAGGACTCTATCCGTAAGGGCTTATATATTACTATATATATAACGGCTCGTCTCGCTATGCTAGTAGACGTTAATTATAGTCTAGAACTAATCTTAGTTATATAACTAGTTAAGCCGGTTAGCCGCTCGGTCGCTAGCATTGCTACTTAATAGTTACTACTACTTACTTGCTTCTTATACTTTAGTATAAGCTTCGTTAAATACGACTTCTAGTTACGCTACTAGCTAGGGCGAGGCCTAGCTACGAACTACTCTCGCTATAGCGATATAATAGCGTTTATATATTGCTTAAGGGATATAGTACTAACGCGGACGTCCTTCCTAGCCGTAATAAGGGCCTCTTACTTCTTCGTAACTCGTAGGGGAGCTCTACTATATACGCGAGTCTTAAGGAAGAAGATAACCTTATCCTTAGTAACCGTATTACCGTCCTTAAAGGCCTAAAGCTCGTACTACTCCTATATAGAATTAGACGTTAGAGCGTCCTTAAACGGTCGAATCGACGGTAGACTAACCTTAAATTTACGAATTCGGGGATCGTAGGCTTCTTAAGTTTTTTTCGGCCGCGCGAGCCGGTTACTAGCGTAGACGCGCGCTACGGCGGCGGCCTACTCTTTAAGGGCGTTGGGCGTTCTTAGACGATATAATCCGCGTCTTTTAAGATGCTATCGATAATATTCGATAGTATATCGGTAATAATATAGCGGTGCGGATATTTAAGGATCGTACGTCGTTAACGCTAAGAGCCCGGCTTTGCGACCGACGGATAAACTTCGGGTCTACGGAACTAATGTATCCCCCTCGCAAAACAATACCTTTTCAATAGACGAGCTATAAACATGCTTCCGGCTGACTATTGCTAATGAGCTACGTCCCTTGCTAATAAGGGCTATGATATCCAGCTAAGCGAGCGGCGGTAGGACTAATATCCAGGATATCACTCACTAACGAGGGGACGTGCGGCATTAACGTTCACTTACGAGCGCTTACGAGTCGCCTTCTACCTGCAACCAATTCTGCTGGAGTTGAGAGCTCTGATCAAGTAAGTTATCTACGTCCAGACTGTCAGGAAACTCGACTCATTCATGTCTCTTGTCACCATCTCTTGCAGCTTCTATCAAGCTCTCCAACCCTTCATGCCGAAAGCAGCCGAGAATGGCGAGCCCATTGTCGAGGTCATGGTGCTAATTCTCTTTGTACAAAGCATTCGAGCATCGACGCCTCTTTCCCAAATCTGAGACATGCGGGCATAGTTCGTGTATTTGCTTGCATCGTACTTCTTACTCCGCGGCAGCATTTGCTGTACCGCCATCTTCTCTATCGATCTCATCCACCCATGCGCTCTCCACGGGTGAGTCGCTGGCCTGCTGCCCATATTTTTCGCCCTCCCCCTCGATTTCCTCGCTGCTCTCTCCCTCACCCTCCACATTGTCAGCCATCTGTGGGAAGTACAGTCTCTCAAACAGCTCGATCCCATCCCTCCACACCTTCCGATCAAAGTCCCAGTACAAACCGCTCTCCCAGACCCTGCACTGCCGACAATCGTCGCCCAAACAATGCTCGTCCAGCACTCCCAAGTGGTCCCACGCCACATCCAACTCAGACTTTAACCCGTCCATGACCTCGGCTGACTGCATCAATAGATCCCAAATTGAATCCCCCTGCGCTTCGTCTACTGCTTCGGCCATCCTAGTCTGGATGAACAGCGGCGAAGCCAGCAGGCGGCGCAGTAGGAGCAGTTTGCGGACGAAAGGGTTGATTGCTGCAATGGTGGGATCTGGCCAGGTGAAAAGCGCGTGGACTGGGTCGTGAGACGCGGCGGGCGGAGGCGGCTTGCCGTGAGTGTTGAAGAAGGGCGCGAGGTTGTGGTAGTACTCTCCGATGCGGAGGTAGTCGCTTCGAGTGTTGGCCAGGTGCTCGCAGAGTTCGGTGTGGAATTGCACTGGTCCGCGGAGCTGCTTTTCCGCGCGGCGTGATCTTTCTCCCACCGATGCTGCTGCCACCGGTGCTTCAGTCACTGGTGCGTCTGCCATCTCGGAAGCTGGTCGCTGACTTGACGGCTTGTCAGAGCTGTCAATATGAGAATTGCGTCGCATAATGACAGCTCTGCGGCTTGTTGATGTGTTGACTAGCGTGGTTGGCGCAAGAGTCCTGGAGAGATCAAGTGTGCTTGAGCAGATTAGTCTTGAGGATACGCTGCGGGCATGAGATTGTACTGACCTTGCACTGACCTTGGAGTGGCAGAGAGGTCCGAGCCCCTGAAGAGCTTGACTGTTCTCTTCGAGAAGGTATGTGCTGGCAAAGGCGGATGCGAAAAGGACAGAAGAACGTCTGCGCAAGGTTGTGGTAGTTGACAAGATTTAGCGAGCCAAAAGCTCGAGGTCAACATTCGAGTACGGCTGCAGCCGCAGTCGCGGGTAAGGGATTAGGTAACTCCCGCTGCCAAGATCTACTCAAGTGAATACATAAAGCCCCGGAGTCGACCTTCCTAATAGAGAAGCCATTTCGGATTGGAAACGGGGGCTGAACACGCTGATTCACGGCCTCGTTGCAAGGCTTCAGAGGCAAATCATTGTCGACAGGACGCCGGGTGTATGCGTACGGTCGCAGTCTTTGATGTTGTTGCGTATATAGTGGAAAGATCACTCGCGCCGCGGGACAGAGATCGTTGTCAGCTTCGGTGCTCCTATCGTTGGAATATCTCGTATCCTACCTGCACAGCAAGCAGTTCTTCCAGAACAAGCCAGGCCAGATAGGTCAAATGTGCACGGCGCAAGATGAGAAAAATTTCAGCAGAAACTTGTACGTCTGCCTTCGTCCAACATGTACAGACAAACTGCCAGCAAGCTGACATCTGCTTGCGACCCTCTTTGATCAGACTCCCTCCGGTTGCTCCCAGACAAACACATACCTACTGACGCCACCAAAATTTAGCAAAGAAGCCGACCAGCAGCCCAGACCGCGGAACTCACTGCCTACAGCCCACTTCCATTGTAGACCAACACGTTCGCCGTCTCCCGATCCACGCCAGAAACAACGCCCTCCAGCCCAAGTCCCTTGATCCTCGCACAAAGCGCCGTGGGCGCCATCTCCCCCTCCTTAGCAATTAGATACGCCGCCAAACCCGCTACATGGGGTGCCGCCCTGGCAAATCGAACGGTACAAGTCAGCCAAATCTCAGACAATGAGGATCGGATGAGAGCAAGACCTGCAGGCGCTCCTGTAGAGCCATGTCTGGTTACTGCAGGCCTTATACACTTTAGTACTTACATACTCGTTCCCGAAATCGTCCTGGACGTCGTCTTGCTCCCAATCCAGGCCGACTCTATATCCTGTCCCGGCGCGAAGACATCCACTCCAGAGCCGAAATTCGAGAAACTCGCTTTCTCATCTCCGTCTGTGGATGCCGCGACGGTGCACGCATCAGGAGCTGATGCAGGAGAGGTAGTGCCGACGTCAGCGTTTTCGTTCCCGGCTGCGACGGCGATGAAAGCGCCCTGTGCGATAGCGGAGGTGATGGCATTGTTGGTGATGAGGGAGAAGGGCCCGCCGAGGGACATGCTGATGGCGGAGCGCGCGGTGCGGTCGAGGCGTTGCATGTCGGAAAGGGCCCAGGAGAGACCTTTGAGGACGGTGGAGGTGGAGCCCGAGCCGGAGGCGTCGAGGACTTTGACGGCGATTATTGTTGTGTTCTTGGCCTGGTCACAGGCGTTAGTTTGGCGGGATATATAGATGGGTGAGATGCGAGACACTTACGACGCCGTAGGTTGTGCCACCGACTGTACCCGCGCAGTGCGTGCCGTGACCTTGGTCATCTTCGCCGTCCGAGCCGTCGACGAAGGATTGGCCTAGCACGGCGCGCCCGCCGGCGAATTCTTGGTGGGCGGAGTTGATTCCTGTGTCGATGATGTAGACGAAGGTGTTTTCGCCTGCCGAGGTGTCGTAGACGTACTGCGATGCGCCGGGGTGTTTGTGGCTAATGCGAGCCAGACCCCAAGTGCTGTTTTCTTGGGCGACCAAGTCGCTGCTGTTGCTGGGAGTCGTGCTGTTTGTGCCATTGAAGATGCTCGGCTTGTAGATGGGTGCATCCAGGAATTCGACGGGCACGCTTGCCCGCATGATGACGTCCGGCTCGACATGTTCGATCACGCCGAGAAATTGCAGGATATCGAGAACAGCATCGTCGCCGTCGAATGCGAAACCCGTGACGGCACCAATGGTGTAGTTCAGCTTGGACTCGACGCCGGCGGCGGAGAGGACGGAAGAGAGGGCATCAGGCAGCCCAGTATCTGGGGCGAGACGGGCGATCCAGGAGTTTGGAATTGTCTCCGTCGTCTGAGTGCGGATGATGGTTGGGACGGCAGAGGTGAGGACTGGGAGGAGAAGAGGAAGCAGAGTGGCGGAGAAGCTAGGCATGATGAACCGTTATGTCGAGAGATCTATCTGATCAAAATTTTTTTCGTGGAGATGAGAATGAGTGGTAGACTGGATCTTGCTGTCAAGTCGTTGCAACGAATGTCTTGAACGGATGTATGAAAGAATGAATGACAGTAAAGAGCGTCGTCGCGTCGTCGTGGAAAGAGTAGATACTCACCATCTCAACGCGAGAAGTTCCAGACATAATATACTCCATACCTGAACCTATGCACTGTACTCGCCCCACTAGGGATCGTCATCAAAAGCTCCATCCGGCCTTAAGTTGTTTCAGCGAATGGACATCCTCGGGGACCACGAGCTCCGCAATGGAAATCTCGTGGCATGTTTCGAAGTCTTCCATGTAGAGCGATAGGGCTTCTTGGATTCTTTGTGGATAGCTTGGCCCAGCATTGGCGTAGAGACAAGGTCCGTGGAGAGAATGTGCCATTGGTTGAAGGGTGGAAATGTGTAGATGTGAGCACTCGGGGTGGGAGACTTCCTCATTGGTTGGGGGCTGGATGTGGAGGAAAGGGGACAGAAGGTGGATCGACCTTCGGTGTGCTTAAATAACGTGGGATATGACCAGAGCGATGTCTTCCAGTCGTGCCGTAATAGTCGTGGTGGAGAGGTGGGAAGCAGCAGATGCATTGGAAGCATCTTGATGCCGGCGCGGAGATGCTTCCTATCCCTGGTAGTGGTGGTTCTGCTTGATAGCATGCATCATCCGCAAGAGTACCACCGGTAGGTGGTCCGATTTGCCGTTCGGAGATATACCACGTCTCTGATCTGGCATTGCATCGCATCAGCCACGACGTGCATGAAGCGTTTGACCTACCGGCATCTCCGCATGGCTCTCGGCTTTGATGGCTAAGATCGCGTAATCGATCCTCCACCATCGACGCAGACGAATCATCGCCCTCCATACACGCTTTCACGATCTGCAACGGGAACGCCGACAACCAAGATCTCAACAGCCAGGGTGACACGAGGTGGAGGCCAGCGTCCTTTCGCTGACCAGATCGAGGAATTCGTCCGATGCCAATGAATCCTCGGATGCAGGTACGCTATCGCCGGCGGTACAGTACATGGTTGAGGTGGGCGAATGGCAATGGAATAAGGAGGACGATGTGTTTGAAAGGAGGAAGAGGAAGACGTGAAGTCGAAGTAGTGGTTCGCCGCATTCGACAAGGTTCGGCCTTGGCATTGCCATCAATTTTCTGAACGACGAATCAAAGTTTCACGTTGGCACTGCTCCTCTATACGGCACGATGGTGAGACAAAGCGATACAGCGACCAGTGCAGGGAGAGTCGGATGAGGCTGTACTACCGTGTCGACTCATCACTCTTCGGATAGTGGGCAAGAGGATGTGAAGTTCTGAAGAGCGACAGCACAGTCAAGTCCGATGACTCCCTGGAGAGTCTACGATGACAACGTGAGAGGGAGTGGATGGTTGAAGATAATAGTATTACTGAATACTTTTTGTGGGTGCATCTCGGTGTCTAAATCGGATACTTGTCAAATGTGTCAATGTTGCATGATGCCAGTCCGTTGTCCGTCTCTCCGTCCTGCTGCTCCATCTCTAGCTGAGGTCTGCTTGTGCAATCGTGCTTCGGTAGACAATTGATGTAGCAAACTTGGCAGAAGATATGTTGGAGTGAGACGAAAGAGGCAGATGACGTCCTGGGCAACGTGTTTGTCGTGTTCTCATCTTGTCGAAAAGATACCATCAATGGTCCGGCTCGGCGAATGCCAGCCTTGCTGAACGGCATCGTCTGGTGGAGACAACGTCTAAGCAGCGGTGGCCGGAGCCTCGGTGGCGGCAGCGGTCTCAGCGGCGACTTCACCACCCTCGGCGGCGGCGGCAGTGGTTGGCTCCTCGTCCTCCTTTCCTGGGCTGTCGATGGCGACCTTGACGGCGATCTCACGACCCTCAATCTCCTTGCCGTTCATGTCGGAGCACGCCTTCTGCTGAAGCTCCTCGCTAGAGAGCGTCACGAAGCCGAAACCGCGACCCTTGCGTGGCTCGTTGCGGGCTTGAAGCTTGCGAACCATGAACTTGGGAATGGGACGGAGGGCGATCTTGGCGGAGGTGGGCGAGTAGTCGGCGAAGATCTCGAGGAGCTGGGAAGAAAAAAGTCAGTCAATGAGGACCATCGATGTGAATGCGATGCTCTTACGCGCTCCTCGCGAAGATCGTATGGCAGGTTGGCGACCATGATCTTCGTCTTGCTGGGAACACCGTCCTCAGGTGGGCCACGCTGCTTGCGGGCAGGACGGGACTTGTCGTCACCAGCCTCACCAGTCCCGGCAGCCTCGTTGGTGGTGGCAGTCAGAGGGTTGGCAGCAGCGTCACCGTTGGTGGCAGCCTCACCCTCCTCACCGCTCTTGCGTCCGCCACGGCCGGCACGTCCAGCACGGCCACGACCACGACCGCGGCCACGAGTGGAGTTGCGACGACGGGTACCGTCAGCATTCTCACCGCCCTCGGCGTTGGCAGCAGCGGCAGGCTCGGGCTTGCGAGCGAGTTGTACAGACACCTTGCGGTCGAGAATGGTCTTTCCGTTGAGGTTCTCGATGGCGCGCTCGGCCTCGGTCGGGGTGGATACGTCAACGAAGGCGTAACCGACGGGGCGGGTGGTGCGTGGGTTGGTGGGGATGGAGGTGGTCTCGCTGTGTGAAAAAGCAATTGTCAGTGGTGTTCTTAAGAGGAAGGAGCTGCGTGCGAGACGGGCAAGAACTCACACAAGGTAGTCCTTGAAGAACTCCTTCAACTCTCCCTCGGTGGTCGCGTAGGCGAGGTTTCCAATGTAGAGTCTCCTGCCCTCAGCGGCGCTCGCAATGACAGCCTCGTTCTGGGAAGCGTTGATGGGCTTGTTCTCGGCGGCGCCTTCAGTGTTGGTGGTCTCGAGGGAGGTGGTAGCCATCTGGGCGGTGACAGCGTCGACAGACATGTTGGGCGAGTGATTGACGTGTGTCGGTGTGTGGTACTTGGAGCGAGTGTGTGAGACTTGATGCCCTGGGTGGTCGTGGAATTGACGAGCTAGGAAGACAGAAGTGGGTCAGCTGGGTGCTCCAAGGGTAATGTGGTTGTGGTGATGCTGTGGAGGAATGCGCTTTTGATGGCAGCGGAGCGGTGGTGATGGCGGTGATGGTGCTGACATACAGGAGTTGATGCCTAGCTTGGTGGGCAAGAATCAAAGATGAGGGTTTTGCGGTGGAGGTGATCGAACTGAGTTGCGCGTGATCTTTGGTTGTGTAAAAGAAGAGACGGAGAAGAGGCGCCGCGAGATGACAGGAGTTGCCCCAAATTCCTGCCAAGATTGAAAGCGCTAGAACTAGAGCCGAACCCCTAAATTAGGTTCTAGCGACCGGCGAGCCGTTCCTTCCCCCGGTCCGGCTCGAGTCGCCAATCACATATATTGACGTAGTATACCAGTACTAAAGCCCTTCAATTGCCGTCAAATGCTGGTGCTGATCCTCGTCAACGGTAAAGGTCGACCATGAAGGAGGTCAAGCAGGAGGAGGTCGGGTCAGTCGGTATGGCAATTGCATTCCCACGATATTGCCTTGTTGAGAAAGAGCAGTGTACCCGTTGACATGTGACAATCAGCTGACAACACCCCAGACCGACCACGTACAGCCTTGATCCTCTACGGCTCCGAGACAGGCAACGCTCAAGATGTCGCCGAAGAGATTGGTCGTCTTACAGAAAGATTACACTTCGAAACGACCATACTCGACCTCGATTCAGTCCAACTACGAGATGTCGTCAAGCCGACCATTACCATATTCGCCATCTCTACGGCCGGGCAGGGAGAAATGCCACAGAATGCGCGTTCGTTCTGGAAGAAACTTTTAAGCAGCGCACTCAGACCGGGCATTCTTCGAAAGGTGCGGTTCTCCTCGTTCGGGCTGGGAGACAGCTCGTATGCGCAGTTCAACGTCGCGCATCGCATGTTGTATGGCAGACTTGTGCAACTTGGAGCGAAGCCGTTCTGTGAAAGGGGAGAGGGCAACGAACAGCATCCGGAAGGTCACAGTGCGGGATTTCGAGAGTGGATCGTTCTGTTTAGGAAGACTTTGCTGGACGCCTTTCCTCTACCTGAAGGCCAGGAGCCGATACCGGACGATGTATTCATTGAGCCAAAGTGGAAGCTGGAGATGATCGAGTCATCGCAGAATGGACCATCTGCTCTCAGCGGAGATGCTGAGAAAAATCACATCAACGGAGCATCTGCCTCGCTACAAGACTCCATACAAGACATCCCAGACGATTCGCTCCTTCCCATCGTCGATAGCTACACAGCATCCGTCGCCTCAAACGAGCGTCTCACATCCTCAGATCACTTCCAAGACGTTCGCCTCCTCGACCTCCGGATCCCTCAACAAATATCCTACGGTCCCGGCGCAGTCGGCGTAGTCTATCCCAAAAACTTCCCCTCCGACGTCAACGCCTTCATCGACCTCATGAACTGGACTTCCATCGCCGACAAACCACTCCGCTTGAACTCCACCACGAACTCCACCACCACCACCCTCAGCACGCCTTCACCCTTGCGAAATTTCAACCTCACCTCCCAACCCCTCACCCTCCGCTACCTCCTAACCAACATCCTCGACATCATGTCCATCCCCCGACGCACCTTCTTCGCCTCCCTCTCCCACCTCCTCCAACCCACCTCCCCCTCCTCCGACATGGCCTACCAAAAGACCCGCCTCCTCGAACTCGCCGACCCCACCCTCATCGACGAACTATGGGACTACACCACCCGTCCCAAGCGCACCATCCTCGAAGTCATGCTGGACTTCACCCAAGTCCAAATCCCCCACCAATACATCCTCTCCATCATCCCTCTCATGCGCGGACGACAATTCAGCATCGCTTCCGGCGGAACTTTGAAACGCGACGAGCAATCCCACACGCGAATCCACCTCCTCGTCGCGATCCTGAACCCCCCGAGTCCAATCATCAAATACCGCCGTCGCTACGGCGTCGCAACCCGCTACATCGCCACTCTTCGCGCGGGCCAGCACATCTCCCTCGGCGTGCAACCGGGCTACCTCGACGTCTCCCCCGAGGAACTGAAGACACCCGCCATCATGATCGGGCCCGGAACCGGCCTCGCTCCGATGCGTGCCCTGATTTGGGAGAGAGCCCAGTGGCGACGACAGGAACGGTCCACGTCCACCTCAGCCGACACAACATCCCCGACCGACGAGACCGGGGAAGATGACGAAGAAGAGGTAGTGAGCGATCTCCTCTTCACAGGCCACCGCTCCCCTCTCTCCGACTTCTTCTTCGCGGACGAATACCCCACTTTCGCACCCCACTTGACCGTCCACGCGTCCTTTTCCCGTTCGTCGCAGCATCCAAGGCAGTACGTACAAGACTCCATCGTCGCGAATAGACGGGACGTCTACGACGCGCTGGTGGAAAATGGGGGGAGGGTGTTTGTGTGTGGCAGGAGTGGTGCCATGCCGAAAGCTGTGCGGGAGGCGATTTGTGAGGTGTTGGCCAGGGAGGGAGGGATGAAAGGAGAGGGGGAGGCGGAGAAGTGGGTTGCGCGATTGGAGAAGGAGGGGAGGTGGAGGCAGGAGACTTGGTGATTTGGGGAGGTTTGGATGTGTGGTATATATATATATATATACACGCTAGAACGCTGCAATTGTGTAGATGCTGTAAACTCGGCTCGTGGAGATGGGAGGCTGGGGTACTGTATAGAAGTAGAGAAGAGGTCGTCGTCCCGAAAACTCAGCTCCGTCAAAAAAAGGCAACATGACGGGTGAGCAGGGGAATCTCCTGGAGTCCATCGGTCATGTCGAGGAAAGTCGTCCATGTATGTCCAAGCGAAGATGGGTCCCATCATCAAGCCCTCTCCTCCCTCTCCCACCCTCCAATACTCGCCATATTCTGAAACTCACTCACAAACCCTCCCACGCCTCCACACTCCCCTCTCTGATACACCTCCTCCGCCTTCCCCAACCATCCTCGAATCTTCTCCCCCCGATCATGACTACTCGGATGCGTCGACAAAAACGCCGGCGGCGCGCCCCCCTGTTTCCCCTCCATGCTCTCCATCCGCTGCCACAACCCAATCGCCGCCTTCGGGTCGAAACACGCCTCCGCCATCATCAGCAATCCGATGTAATCCGCCTCGCGCTCCTCCTTGCGACTGCCGGGTAACTCAAACGCCAGTTTCGCCAGCCAATTGCCGATGCCCACGTCCAAGCCTATGAGTAGGGATCCGATGACTGCAAAGGGAAGGATGATGCAGCTCCGCGACATCCGCTCCGCCGCGTGATGGGCGACATTATGCGCGATCTCATGGCCCAGAACCGCCGCCAGTCCGTCTTCCCCACGCGCGACATCGAGGATCCCTCGGAAGACAAACACCTTCCCTCCGGGAATGACAAAGGCGTTGGGAGTTCGATCGTCGATGACGTGTACTTCCCAATTATTGTCCTCCGGCGAAAGTCCCGAGTGTGGGATGAGTCGATTCAAAACCCTCGACACCATGCGATGCTCGGAAGTGTACGCCGGCAAAATCTTCCCCTGGAACTGCTGGATCGTCTGGTCGTACATCTGCAGTCCCGTCGAGGCTTCGCGGGCGGGACTGATGACGTTGAATCTCCGCCTCCCCGTGACGGCGACGGGTTCGAGGTTGTAGATGTAGAAGCCTCCGCAGGTGGCGCCGAGGCCGCCGACTTCGTAGTAGAAGGTGGGGCGTTGCGACCAGGCGCGGAGGTAGGATTTGGTGGTGGAGAAGCGTTGGTAGTTGAAGGCTTGGCGGCGGTAGGCTCTTGTTTGTTGATATTGTGTGGACGCCGGTCGCGGTCGGCGGAAGAGTTGTGATCGAAAGGGAGAGGATGTGTGGAGATTCGAGCGGAGGGTGGAAGAGGTGGTGGTGCTGGCGAAGGTCCGGGTGGGAGCCGAGTGGAAGAGGGCGGAGAGGGCGGAGAGGGCGGAGAGAAAGCGGGGAGAGGACATGATCGGTCGGAGTGGGGGAACCAAGGTTTCGCGGTCTATTGTGTGATCATATCTTTTGTTGTACGAGGCAAGATGCGGATGTGGTCAATGTTCCGGAGAAAGGTATTAGTAGTCGATGTTGATGTTATTGGGTAGCACAATACAGCTCTTCGTACAACCCAATGACGTGGGGAGCTCCTTACCTAAGCAGGGAAGGACTCGACAAGGACTCCGCTTCGTTCACTTCAGAATCTTTCTCAAAAAAAAAAGGAGAGGACCGGCAGCGAAACGACCGCAGACCAACAATGAGCTCGTAGCCTACGTGAGACTTCTCCAGCGAATCCGATATACCATTCATTGGATCAGAGCATCGACCACCCAAGGTATGGAATACACACCATGCAATCGGTCCTGAACCGACAAAGGCTGTCCCTCGAGCAACATGCCTTGCGCCCATCAATTTGCAGCACCATGGACATGATGAGGTACAAATTCAACCCTCCCATCAAAACCCTCCCAAAATCTCGCCCATCCGCTCACAACTTCGCCCCCTGCTGCCCTCCCGCACCCTCCTCCACCCACTTCTTCAATTCCTCCCCCGTAACCGCATACATCTTCTCCGCTTTCCCCTGAATCCCCGGATACCAACTCCCCAACCACACCAGCGGTCCGGAGAAGTCTTCGCCGTGCACAAAGGTCGTGTGGTCGGGGGTGAGGGTGCTGGGTTCGAAGTGGAAGTAGTGGAGGCCGACGAGGGTTCCGAGGGGGAGACCGCCGCGCCAGGAGAGGGTTGTGGGGGAGTTTTCCTGGAAGAAGATTCGTGAGTTTCACTTCCTTTTTCCTTCTCTTCTTCTTTGTGGCGGGATGGAGTTGGTGCGACTTACGACGGCGACGGCGGTGAATTTCGTGCCGGAATTGAGTTCGATGGGGAGTTTGTCTCCGGGAGAGATGGTGCCGTTGGGAGGGGAGATGAGTTTTACGGGGCCGAGTTTGGACCAGAGTGGCATGGAGGGAAAGTCGAGGAACTTTTCGCGGACCTCGGAGGGAGGGGCGGCGATTTCGATGGTGGTGCGGATTTTGAGGGACATTGTCTTTGTGAAGCTGAGAGGGTTGGGGTGTATTATACAAGAGAAGGAGGAGTACGGGAAATGCTAGATATACACTTATACAGTATCTCTGACCTAGGCCGTGGATCGCTATCCACTTCCGCATGCTTTTCCCACGCGGACGAAGGATGAGGGGAGTTGACTAGACCGGACCGTGGGATGGGTGGCGATTCGTCCGAGCGGGCGGACGAGGAACTACTGAATCCTGCCCTAGGAACGTTCCTAATTCTACCCTGGTCTAAGTGAGTTGTGCATGCATGCATTATTATTGTGTCAAGCGGATGTGCCCTGCCTGGTCTACGAAGGAAGTATTCATCTATTCTACCTCCGTATGTATGCTCGCTCCTTGCTTGCCTGACATAAAAGGGACAATGTATACAACATGAGCGATGGAAAATGGACAATACATCTAGGTATGTATACCTCAGAAATATATATGCTGCTTCTTCTTCTTGATTAAAACACACACATTGCACGTGAAAGTGCCTTCCTTGCTCTTCCCTCGGCTTTCGCCCGTGGACCCGAAACGCTACGATGATCCGCGACATGCAACTGCACTGCACTGTCAACGTTACTCCCCACCTCCGCTACTGTCCACCAACCCCTCCAGTAGTAGTCGACCACCATGTCCAAACTCCGGATCCTCGTGCCCGTCAAGCGGGTCATTGACTATGCCGTACGTCCCATCCTCCCACCGCCAAACAGCATGCGCACAGTCAAAAAGCAAACCAACACTCCATACTCACACACCACCTTCAACATCAACAGGTCAAACCTCGCGTCAACAAAGCCCAAACCGGCGTCGAAACCAACGTCAAACACTCCATGAACCCCTTTGACGAACTCTCCATCGAAGAAGCCGTCCGCATGCGCGAACGCAAACTCCCCGTCGAAGACATCCTCGCCTTTTCCGCGGGCCCCGCCAAATCGCAGGACATTCTGCGCACGGCCATGGCCATGGGGGCCGACCGCGGGATCCACGTGGTGGAGGAGAAAGTCGAGCTGGAACCCTTGGGGGTGGCCAAATTGCTGCGAAAAGTCGTCGAGGAGGAGAAGCGGAATCTGGTCATACTGGGCAAACAGTCGATTGACGACGACGCGAATCAGACGGGTCAGATGTTGGCGGGATTGCTGGGTTGGCCGCAGGCGACGCAGGCGAGTAAAGTGGAGATTGAGGGGGAGAGTGTCACGGTGACGAGGGAGGTGGACGGTGGGGTGGAGACGTTGAGGGCCCAGTTGCCGATGATTATCACGACGGATTTGAGGTTGAATGAGCCGAGGTATGCGAGTTTGCCGAATATCATGAAGGCGAAGAAGAAGCCGTTGGAGAAGAAGACGTTGGGGGATTATGGTATGGATGGGGAGAAGAGGTTGAAGACGGTCAAGGTGGAGGAGCCGGCGGTGAGGCAAGGAGGTGGGAAGGTGGAGGATGTGGATGGGATGATTGCCAAATTGAAGGAGTTGGGGGCGTTGTAAGAGGAGTGAGGATGAGGAGTGAGGATGGAGATGGGATGGGGATAGACCTGGGAAGAGCAATGTGAAGAAGTTCTGCTTGGATACATATCTACTGCTCTGATGAGCTAGATCCGAGTTGTCAGCCCGTGTGCGCATGCCCTAGACGAGGCTGTACACGTATCATGCATGTTGCACAGGTCGATCTGAATGGCTATGAAACTGGAGCATCTCCTCCTTTTCTACATTATGCGGCTGTGAGTGAGTGAGAAGATGTTCCCCTCCTTGACAGACAGCAAGTTGCTGACACTCTTCAACCTCAGCACCACTGTCTGTCTCCCTTTGTCCGTTACAACGCCGCCTGTTGTATGTTTTGTAAGTAAGATAAGCCAAGGTATCCCGCCCGCCATCCACGGCTTCACTTCCCACCCGCCATCCACGGCTTCACTTCAGACGGGCCCATCACACACTTCTCTCCCGCATTCGACATGTCCCAAACCACGGTGGAAAATGGCCTCGCTCTGTGCCTACCAATCTTCTTTTTCTTTTTCTTTTTCTTTCTCCTTCTCCTAAATCTTCTCTCACACCAACAGAAAACCCACACTTTCATTCACTCTCACACTCCCTCGTTCCGTCCCGCTCCGCTACATGTCTGCCAGAAGCGGATCACGGGAAGCTTAGCGCCCTTCAGCTCAGTTGGAGTCACCGCTCAGCGTTTGCTCTGAACTTCTTTCTTCATCCTTCTCTTCCTTCTTCTTCCCTCTCTCCCTCTCTCTCTCCACCACCACCACCACCACCACCGGACCCGGCCACTCGCGCCGACCACATCCGCGCAATACCGCGCTCGAGCTGTGAGTGCACTTCCAACTCCACTGCGCTGACTTTACCGGATCCAGACCTGCGCGAGATTCGTCTACCTTGGATCACCTGGACGCCATCATCTCTGGACCGCGGCTTGCCTCTGTCACGCCCCCTCGCCTGGACTGCCATCACTGCGCACAGAACTCGAGTGAATTGAGACTGACTGACATATTCTCAATAGCATAGTTGGCTGTACCCTCTTTGAATCCCACAAGCTCTCGAGCAATCACGGCGCTTCCAGCGGTACGATTCACCGCGCGAGAGTGGGGATGGCTTACTCGTGAAGCTGACAGTCATGCAGATCCAGAACATTCACGTGCACACGCGCTAGTCTCGTTCACGCCTTCCTTCCTCCACGGACCCCTGCGCAGAGTAAGTGGCGATTCCACGAAAGACAACACGCACCCAGGCATCGAGCTCCACCCCGCTCGATCCAATGGCTTCAACTAACTTGAGTCAGCAGAGCGAGAAAGCAGCAATGGCAGCTCCCGAGACCACCACCATGGAAGGCTTCGCTGAGCTCACAGACGGTCAGCGCACCGTGCTGGAGTCGCTCAAAGTGGGCAATCTGCTGCTTGTAGTGCATCCGATCGTGGATGTACCGGTCGAGGAAGAGGAAGCAGAAGACGAGGACGATGAGGAGGATGATGTCGAGTACAACGAGGACGACGACGAGCGTGGTGGAGAGAACAACGAAGAGGACGCAGAGCCCAATAGTGTGGTG
Source organism: Zymoseptoria passerinii SP63 (assembly GCA_000223825.2). Classification (NCBI taxonomy): domain Eukaryota; kingdom Fungi; phylum Ascomycota; class Dothideomycetes; order Mycosphaerellales; family Mycosphaerellaceae; genus Zymoseptoria; species Zymoseptoria passerinii. The sequence continues at coordinate 17,326 of AFIY01000419.1, forward strand.
ACTGTCTTGGGTCCTGCCGATGTCCCTCTTCCCGCTACCTCGACGGAGGAGACCGAGAGTCTTGTCGATGAGGACGAGGACGAAGATGCGGATATGCAATCTGCCGCTACCGACGAGAGCACGAACGGGAGTGCAGAGAAAGAGGAAGACGATGGCGACACCGATGACATCCCCATCCCACCACAAGTCTACGTCGTTGCCTCTCTCACCAAAGACGACACAACCGGCGCCCTCACCTCCCTCATCCTCACCCCAATGACCTACACCCCCACCTTCAACCCCACCAATCCGCACACCTACCGCATCTTCGGCCGGAAGTACAACCACAACCATCGCGCAGACTGCACAACCTGCCCACCACCCATCTCCCTCTCCACCCTCACCCCCACCACCTCCCTCACCCGCAACCCCTCCGGCGACACCCTCCGCGCCGTCTTCCCCGTGGAATTCCCCACATCCCACTACTGCCACGCCGCCTGCGCCCACGGCTGGCTCCCCACCCCCTCCTCCCTCACCGGTCTCTTCAACACCTACACCCCTCCTCTCCTCACCCACCTCACCTCCTCTCCTCACCCACCTCACCGCCGCCAACATCCCCCTCACCACCCCGCTCCCCCCAACCCTTCAACCCATCATCTGCCCCATCTGCATGGGCAAAGACGTCCTCCAGGAACAACAGACCCTTCACATGACCTACCTCACCACCAACTACATCGACCTCGGCGACGTCGTGTCGTTCCTCGGACGACTCAATCAGCGGCGGAGAAGCTTGGGGTTGTCGTTTTTGCAACTCGACGAGCGGGAGTGGGGGTACCATTTCGACGACATGCCCGAGGCCGACGACGACGACGACTACGACGGCGGCGGTGGAGGTGGAGGGGGGGAGGAGGTGGTGGTGGAGGGGGAGATGCGGGACGCTGGCAGACGTGGACGGAAGCCATGGATCCCAACGCCATCATCACCGTCTCCGCCCTCCCCGCGGATATGGTGGCCAGATTACCCCGCGTTCCGTTCGCCAGCACCGATCGCGCGCACGAGGCGGCGGAGGGGGGAGAGGTGCCGAAGTGTCGAATCTGTTTGGAGGGGATTGAGCGCGAGGTCATGGTCGTGGTGTTGCCGTGTGGACATGCGGATTGTGAGGAGTGCGTGGTGAGTTGGTTGGGGGTGAGGGATGGGTGTCATGTTTGTCGGAGGCAGGTGGTGGTTTCTGTGGCCCGGAGCGAGAGCGAATTGGTCGACGGTCAACATGGCGACGGCGAGCAGACTTCTGCAGATGGAGTTGGGGATGGCGATGGCGACAAGGGTCGTGACAGTGTCGTCGGTTCGCCGGAAGGTGTGGTGGAGGATCGTGATGGGGATGTGGAGATGAGTGATGTCGGAGACGAAGAAGGTGTTGCTGCCGGTGCCGACGACGAGGGGCGCCACATGTCGGATATGGAGGGAGAGGCTTCCGCCCACGACGGAAATGAAGAAGAGGCAGACGGCAGCCAGATCAGCGTGGTCAGCGAGACTCTCGATGAGCTCATCGCCACTGCCGCGAGGACCGAGCGGCGCTTACGCAACGCTGCTGGAGAAGAGGGAGAAGGCCAGTAGGGGCGGGCGAGCTGAGGTTTCTTTCGACGTCACAAGGGGGCGGTTTGCTTCTACCACACTTTACTGACGAAGCGAGATGGCTTTTCATCCACGGCTTCGATGAGGCCGGAGGGTACGAGATTGAGGTGAGGTGAAAGCGACGCACCTCAGGCGGATTGTCCACAACAGAGGGGTCCTTGCGCTTCTTTGGCTGTGGTGATACATTCTGCTGCAATTTGGCATAAGTCTCGATAGAACGCAGACCACTACTGCAAAAGAACGAAATTGTCCGAAATGCACACCCACGATTCACAGCCGTCTTTATCGTTACGTTATCAGTGACATGTAGTTCGTCGGCAGAAAAGGAGAGCCACTTGATTCACAACGATCACAAAAGCTCTCAACACCCCGTCTTTCTCTCTCTCTCTCTCTCTTCTCTCTCTCTCTCTCTCTCCTCACATCCTCACATCCTCAGTCAGTCAGTTCGTCGAGGAACTTCAGTAGTAGTGTAGTGCGACCATCGCATACTCTCGGGAATGCAGTATTTGAAATCGGCGACTCCGATCCAATAGTCGCTGACCAAGTTGAGAAGTCAAGCAAAAGTACATATGCATCTTCCCCAGGCAGTAAAGATGCGCACCCACCCGTAGAGGAAGCTCTTATAGGCGAGCACGTGCAGGACGTTGATAGTTACCCGATCGGGAAGTCACAAGTGGGGTCAGGCTTGGGCTCTTGTGAAAGTTTATCGACGAAAGACAACCAGATGTGGGAGAAATACCTCCTTGGTACCAGAGTCTCTCATCTCCAAGGGCGAGTTTGTGCTGACTTCAGCTTGGAATCTTCTGCTGCCTACTTCTTCATTTGGCCCTCATTAGCAAGCGTTTTCACCGTTTACCCCTTCTTCACCCGGTCAGTGGTCGTCCTCAGCCAACATCTTCTCGAGAATACTCCGCCGATCCCGTCCCATGGGAGATCAACCACTACCGCAGGACCTGGACATGCCTGGCCTTCGACCGAGCCATCTCATTTGCTAGCCGGCTTGAGACCGCAGCTCGAAAGGCCCTCGGCGTGATTCGACGCCTGGCCTTTCGTGAATTCCATCGCAGGACGGCCATCTCTTGACAAGAGGAGCACTCACACAACAAGATGTCCAGCAGCAAAGCCAAACCCCAACCTCTCGAGTTCGTGACCTACGACCCAGGAACCAGACCAACGAACAAGGACCCCACCCTCCGAAGCCGAGTCCGATCCCACGTCACCCGCCTACAACATCGCAAAGAACGAGAGAAGAGGAAATTCGCCGGCAGCGCAGGGACTCTCCCTCCTCAACTCCAGCACCCGGCAGAACCCAACGCAGAGCACGATAGCAGTCCGGCGACAGGAGGAGCAGACTCGGAAACGTCCAGCCTAAACAGCCCCGTGACTGCCGGCCCTTCTCCGAGAAGCTCCAGCATCAGCGGCCTGCGCTCCTCCAATACGCAGACGGCAGTAATCCTCCCACCAGTCAGCAGCGCCGCCCAGCTCGTCCGCTCCGGAAAACTCGCCGCCAACGTCTCCCGACAAAACATCACCTCCGACCCCAACGACCAAATGGCCCGCGTGCTCGCGAATTTAAACCTAGACTTCGCCACCGTCTTCGTAAGCCTCCGATCCAACAACCCTCCCAAACCGAACCAAAAGCCCCTAACCAGCTCTCTGACAGGACCACTACAAATGGATCGTCCGCGTCCAATCCCCCGACTGGGACCGCATCTTCATGCCCACCGCCCCACCCGGCACGGGCTTCAAGATCCTCACCGCAGCCGTGGCGCAGGATCCCGCCATGGTGGCCACGGCGGTACTCGTGGCCGCGGGCCACATCCTCTCGATCCGCGACAACGGCATGAGTCGGAATGTGGCGCGGTGGATTTTCGAGCTGAAGAGTTTCGTGCTGCAGGTCGTCAATGAGGCGTTGAGGGATGCGAGGCGTGCGGTGTCGGATGTGGTGGTTTGTGCGGTTTTGATCCTCGCGGGGCATGAGGGTTTGCAGGGTGAGTCTCGTCGCGTGCTTCCATCCATCCCAACCCATACATACATACTAGCCTGGGTCTCCAGTCCAGTGACGGGAGGGAGGGAGAGGGGTTTCGGGACTCCGCTAACGGGACCCCCGCTCACCAGGTTCCACCGAGTCCTTCCACGTGCACATGCGAGGCCTCGTGCAGATGATCAACCTCCGCGGCGGACTGTCACACTTGAACGACCACCACCCTTGGTTGGAAGAATACGTCATCTGGCAGGACACGAATGTGTGCGCGATCATGCAGTGCGAACCGTACTGGAGTCGGACTTTGGAGCATACGAAGGGCTTGCCGACGGTGCGGCCTCGGCCGAGGATGTGGTTGTTGAAGGAGACTGCGTGAGGGAGGGAGGGGTGGTTCGGACGGAGGTGGGAGGTGGGTGAGGGAGGTGGGTGGTGGTATCTGGATTGGCAGCTTTGGAAGGGGGCGAAAAGCATCGTCGTTTAGCGTTGAAGTTTTTCTGGCTATTTGCCGTGGGATGGAGTGCATGTGGAATGAGCATTGTGTTAGACATGGCGATTTGTGGATGGCATCGGATGGGTGTAGTGGCGCTGGACGCCGTGATGGCTGGTAGGATGGATATCTACAGATGGGTACGATTGGAGAGAGGTAGGAGGAGCGATGTGAAGTGCGGTCGAATCCTTGTCCCATGAAGACACCCATGTCGATGCCTGCTCACGTAAGACTGTCTTCACGACCGAGGAAGCCCAAGGCACTCAGGCCTTTCACCAACGAATGTGCAGATGGCCCTGTCTGCGCCGAGTTCTGATGTTCAAGAGTGTCACGGTCAAAAGAACAACGAATTGAACGAATTGATACTGCTTCATCAATACGTGCTACATGTCTCTTTCACCCATGCAACGAAGGGCAGAGGACACCTCCATCCAGTCTCTCATCCAGAACAGTGCATGCCATAAAACGAAAAATGCCGTGACCATTCCACCCTCCCGGACGCAAGAGTCTAGTCATGATCTACCATTGCCCATGAAGCAAAAGCTCCAAACGCCCGTCCCATTGTACACCCTCCCCTTACTCATACGTCTTCCGATCCTCTTCCAGCCTGATATTCACCGTCTCCGGCTCGTCCGCATCATAAAAGTCCGCCTTCAGCTGCTCAGCGGCAGTCGTCATCGAACCGCTCCGCGACCTCCCACTGAAGGTATCACGGCTCATCTCCTCGACTTCATTGGGACCACCGTCGTCGTCGTCCACCCACACACCATCATCGTCTTGAACCGCGAGGAAAGGAGGCGATTCGCCGACCCCGGAATCATTGTCCCGGAACCCCTGCGCAGTCATACTCCCCGTATCGTCATCCTCTCCGGCCCCACCGTCCTCATGAGCACCATTCGCGCGCAACCCATCGAAAGTCCACGTTTCACCGTTAGCAGCATACGGTGGCAGGACATCGTCACCCGCGAAGTGAGTGATCCTCCTCGGATTCGGATTCTTCTCGGCTGCTCCAGTTCCACCATCTCCTGCCGCCTCCCCGTCCAGGAGTGACCACCCCCCCAGACTCCTCGGTGTAGCCGCTACCCCGACTCCGACTTGTGAACCGCTCGACGGCCCATGCGATGAGCGTGTTGGGCCGCCGAGCTGACCTTCCCCCGAATCGGGGTCTTCGTCGTCCGACGAAGGGTTCTTGTAAGTGTTCACGAGATCTTGCAACTCAGCGTTGCCAAGTGGGGTAGCGGAGCGACGGCGATAAAAGAGCAGGTAGGCGGCGGGTTGCTGCAGTCTTTTGGGGTCGGTGATCTTGCTGCAGGAGGCGTCGTTGTAGTCGTACCACTCGCCGTTGTGCCAGCTCTTGGCCATGGCGGTGTAGTGGCCGCCTCCGAGGCCGCCAAAGTGCAGGTCCACGGCGAAAAGGTCGTAGATGTACTCCTTGCCATCCTCCTTGAGGCCGACTTTGTCGGTCATGTCTAGGCCTTCGATCGGGTAAGCGACTTTGATGTCGAGCTTGTCGCGCGAGAGACGACCGCCACCGAAACGCTTGAGGTGCACGACCAGGATGTCAGGCAATGTCCAAATCTCGAGCGTCTTGGCTGCACGACGATGCGCCTCGCAGCGATTGCAAAACCAAGTGTTGTCTTCCGAGAGGACTTCGCGCTTTCCGGTCTCTGCGAAGCACTCTTCAAGAGTGACACCGTGTTTCTGACGATTGGCGCGCTGGCTGATACGAGCTTCGAGGTCAGGATCGGGAAAAATCGGGCCTTTCTTGCCTTCGTCATCGAGAGTACGAGAGCCGCGAAGCTCGTTCGCGTCGTTGGCCTCGTCCCCGAAGAGTGCATCCTGGGCCTCAGCTTTCCAATCGAGGACAAGCACTTCGCCAAGGTGGATGTAGTACGGGCTGGCATCGTCTGTTCGAGGCTTGGCGGAAGAGGGGAGTGACGATCGGAACGTTGGATTCCTGTTGCTGTTGCGATTTTTGTAGCTTCCGCGCTTGCCTTTCTGTTTGCGATTGTTCTTGTTGCGTTTAGCACGACCGCCACGCGCACCTTCTTCGTGAGGGCTGGGTTCCATAATCATAGTGCTCGGGCCATTAAGTTCGTCATCACTGTTAGAGACGTGCTCCGCGGACAGATTCGAATGTTCGCCCAGGACAATATCGGGTCGGTCCTCGTCGTCATCCGCGTCACTCTCCTCACTCTTTGTGGTGCCGTTCGAGGAAGTTCTATTGGACTGAACCGACTGCGTCGAACTCCTCCTTGAAAGTGCTTTGACACGACCAATCATAGGCTTCACGTTGTCATTGATAAAGGATTCGTTGCTCGGTGGGTACAGGTTGTTGCCGCTGTTGGAGTGGTACTTCATCTCGAACAGGTGAGTGCGCAAAGCCGGAGAAAGGAAGTACTCGGGGTCCATGAAGCCTTCCGGCACGCCAGTGTCTTCGCTGTGCTCGTCAATTTGCATAGCGCTGGTGCCGTTGGTCAAGATCTGCGAGTCCGTCGACGCAGCAACATGCGAGACGTTGATGTAGCCATCCTCCGATTGCGCGGAATGATCACTGACCCCAGCAGAGACTTCGTTCCCGTTGGGCTCGGCGTCAACCATTTCGGCTTCGCTGTCATCCTTCTTCACGGCCGAAGCCTCTGTAAACTCCTTCAGGATCGGTCGAGTAGTCATGTTTGCGACTGCTTTCAAAGTCTTCTTGAGAATCACTTCGTAGTCCTTCGCCTCTTCTCTCGTAACCGTGATTAACAATGGATACATCGCCGGACCTCGGGAGCTCTGGCATCGATGGACGATTGGCACAGCAAAGCAGTCCGCTTGTGGAGCGTCCATCCCATCAGCCGGGACTTTTTCGCGCTTGGTGATGTAACTATGCTTTTCCGCCACGGCAGGGTTGGTTGGGACGCCTTCAAGCTCGTAGATGAAAATGTCATCATGAGGCTTGATGTTTGCATCTTGGAGGCTCTGCTGGTCATCAAATACATTGTAGACCTTGTGGCTCCAAATTTCGACTGCAATTGTCCGCTTAGCGTCGACGCCGGGATGCTTGCCGGCGACAAACTCCTTGAGCGCCCTGATCGTGGCGTTGTTATCAATGTCCACGCGGTGGCGAAAGGGTGGTCCTTGAAGCGGGAGGAAGACGACCGTATGGCTGAAGCTGACGTTGACTGGGAGCTGAACGGTGAGGAGAGAGTAGGGATCGAAAGTGACGCTGACTTTGTCGCAGTTGGGACATTCCATTTTGTTCTTGTAGAAGCCACTGAAAAGGTCCATGGCTACAGAGTCGTTTCGCAGACGGTGGTTGTGGCGGTACGTCTCACCCAGCTCAATGATGGCTTGAGGGTCGTGAACGGTGGCGTCGTTGGAGTCCGGGTTCTCAATGTAAGGCTTCTTCTTGATGCGGTTCAGATCTTCGTGGAGTGCATCGACCAGGAAGCTGAGGAATTCCTGCGAGTCCTGCTGCCCGTATCCAGAGAACATCGGCTGGGCGTTACCAAGGCAAGTCTTGAATTGTTGCGGCCTGAAAGAACTGCTGTTGTGGCTGTTGTAGATACCGTCAATCACGCTGTAGTATGCGTTTGCCATGCGACCATGGTGTCCCAGCGGGTTGTCGTTGTTGATCTCCTTCTTGTATTTCTTGGTGAGGAAGTAGATAGCCAGCTCCTCAACGCTGCGAATGCACTGCAGAGCTGAGTTCATGTAGCAGGTGTTACCGAGATTCTGCAATCCGACTGCGCCTGGTGCTCGCCCGTCTTTTCGCACTCGGCCTCGTGTCATCATGCCGCCTGGCGCAGGGCTTGTTCGACCGGAAGCAGTCGTTGAGCCTGGTAATGAAACAATTGGCTTCGGAAGCTGTAGGCTCTTCTGCGTATCAGATTGGAACTGTCCTGCACGGGTACCGCCAAGGGTCTCCTCCAAGACGAGAGTCGTGTCTTCAAAGATGCCCACCATCGCCACGGTCTGACTACCGCCATTGAAATTGGTGTTGCCAGTCTGGTCCTTCAAGTCGAGAGGCTCGAGATTTGTCCCACCCTTCATCTTGTCAAAGGCTTGAGGATCCAAAATCAGTTTCGAGTTGACGTCAGTCGTACTTGCAGGAGAAGTGCTCCTCGAGTCAGGCGGTGATGGAACACCCGAGGGAGTGCTACTGGAGCGCTCTGTTGCAGAAATAGTCGGTTCAACCAAACGAAACACCTTGACCTTGACATCGCGAGGAATATCCGCTGCTTCCTTGCACCTAGCAAGAAACGTTTGAACCTTCTCACTCTTGGAAGAGACCAGACGCACAGCATCGGCTTTCTTGCGGTCTCGCGCAGCTTTCTTCAATTTCAGGGCAGGCAAAGATCCAGTCCCAGACGGCGGACGACGCTCAGGTTGGGCTTCTGAGCGAGGCACCTTGCGTAGTGTAATAATGGGAGGATAGGTCTCGTACATGATGTTCTGTTGACCACTGCCGGCTGAAGCGGTGTTGTGTGCGTATCGAAGAATCGGTTTCGTGTGATTGTGGCCGTACTCGCTGATGATGTAGCCGTACGCCTCATAAGGAAGGATTTCGATTTCCTTGCCAAGAACGAGGCCAGGCTTGAGTGGAATGAAGGCCTGTTTCGCAATGTCCACCAGGTGAGGCCTCTCGAAAGCACCCTCGGGAACAATGTCAGAGTTGTCCATAGGGCCCACCAGTCCTTCCCGTGCCTCTTTTGTGTATTCGCGATTCTGCAGGCCTTCTGTGCTCCGTGACAAGACCCGCTCCAGCCACTTCATAGACACGACGACTCCCTTGACACCCTCATCCAAAGGCTCTTGGCATAGCCGCTGAACCTTCTCGACTTGTTTGTCAACCCTCTGGATCGAATGTGGCTCCTTCTGCGCTGGTGGTAATGGCTGATCATTGGCAGCGTCTTTCCCGGGCACCTCCTCCACCAGGCTGGAGGCCGACGTGCTTGTTGATTCGTTGCCGTTTGTCGAAGTAGAAGCACTGTTAATATCCATCTCCTGCGCATCGACGGTAATGCTCGCTGGTGTCATCCCCGACATTGACGCATCCTCAACATGTGTGACCGTCTCTTGCTCTTGCTCATCCTCCGCCGGGCGTGACGTGTTTTCGTCCATCGTTGATCCCGCGGCACCTTCCTCCATGTCCGTAGCGCTCCTCTTTGCCGGACTCGCACTCCTCGTTCCAATCACTCTGCCCGTATCAGTCGTTGCACGTTCACTTCCACTCTCGCTCCCGGCCATATTATCTGCTCCACTTTCCAGACTCCCAAAAGCTCCTTCCTCTCGACTCGGCAGCACTTCGTCGTGCAAATGAGGTGGCAGGAATCGGGGCGGTGAGATGCGGCGTTGGTAGACGGCACTGCTCAACAGCGGCGACGACAGAGCCGCAATGCGGTGTTGCGCAGGCGAAAGTGAAGAAGGTGGTGGAGTCGATCCAGTAGTGAATGTCTCGGGTGCGGCTATTTGTGGAGGGATCTCAGGCAGCGTTTGGTGTGGTGATCGAGTGCGCTCGCGAGGCTGGCTCTGCGGTGAAGGGGTTGCGGAGGGTGAAGCAGAGGGTTGCGCGAAGGGAGCGAGCTTGCGCTTTTTCTGCGACGAAGCCGTGGTGGCGAGAGACTGCTCACAATTGAGCAGCCTCTGGGAAGTGAAAGGAGTGGTTGAAGTGAAAGAAGGAACGAAAAGGATTGGCGTGGATTGGGGGCGGAAGGCGATGCGGCCGTGAGAATCGTAAGTGTCGCCGGTGAAGATGAATGCGAAAAGTCGGCTATGTCGTGTCGTTTGGTGGAGGAAACAGGTGAAGGAGTTGGAAAATGTTTCTACGAGACGCAACAGGTCAAGATGCAGGTCAGGTAGCACCAGGCCTTGGCTAAGCTTTTTGGGTGATGTTGTGGCGTGTTCTCGCGTAGGAGTCACTTCCGGGACGCGTGCTTTGGTGTGCACGTGAAGAATCGAAGATGTTGTGAAATGTGAAAGTTGTTGTTGCGACGGAGGACTCATCATGAAGACTAAGAGATGCTAAAGGTCAAATAGCCTAGGCGCTGTCACGTTCCTTCCCATTGTCCAACATTGTTCAAACTCCACAATAGACGGAAAGTGCAAACACGGGGTTAAGCTCGCGCCAATCCCGGTCAAATGAGACATGCCTGAGGTGTCGCGCTGGATGGAACAGACCCGTAGATCGTTGAAATTCAGGCCAGGGATCAAACCACCACAAGCTATAGCATAAAGTACACCGCCCATAATCTCGCGAGCCAAGTTCGATGGCATAGAATATTAGATGCAATGCAGATGCCGCACAAAACTTTCAACAAGCACCGCAGCCCATAACAGGTTCGAGAAAACACAAATGCGACAAGCTCGTTCATACTATCCTCCTCACCCCCTCCTCCCAGCACCCTTTCCAGCCCGTTCCCGATCCTGCTCCTCCTTCACATACCTCACAAAAGTCTTCTTATGCACCATACCCGCATACTTCCCTTCGCACGTCACACATATGTACCTCAACCCCAGCTTCACGAAACACTCAAACACGAGATCCATCGGGCTCGTAATATCGAGACTGACGGGTGACGGGTCGATGTAGCGCGTGAAATCGGTGAGATCGGGTTCGCCTTCATCTTCTTCGTCGTCGGCCTCGCCGGTGGACGGTGCGGGTTCGACGTCGTGTGTGGCGCTGTTGACGCGGGAGCTCAGGGTTGCTTTGACTGCGGTCGTTGTCCGCTCTGAGGAGGTGGTGCCAGTACGGGACAGGTCTTCCTCACTTCCTCTCTCAGTGATCGTATGGTCATCTCCGTCTCCGTCTGTGGCATCTCCCAGAGGTCCTTCCTGCCTCTCGGTCGTTGCCGAGTTCGGTCTTTTGCTTGTATTCTCCCTCGGTGCTCTCGCGTCCATCAAGCACATCACGTCATCCTCGCTTTCCAACAGGTCCAATGCGAATTCGAGATCCGGGCCAGGAATTAGCCCGACCAAGACATCGTGTCTCAAAATTGGCAGTCCACCATCAATCTCACCTGCCATGTGCAAATACTCGAGCTGGAATCGCAAGCGTTTTGCTGGCACGAGTGCGCTGGCTGTGATGTCGATGTATCGATTCGGATTCGGTGCGGCGGTAATGTCACCGAGATCGGTGGTGAAGACCGGTCTGACTTTGTGGTCGAGGTAGGGATACGCATTCATGTCAGTGAGGAGATCGTAGATCGACAGCGGCTCAAGAGCGTCAGCAGTCCACTTGGCGATGAGCACTGCCATGGCGAAAGGTAGGACATGCTCTAGACTGCCCGTCAACTCGAAGAGGATAACTGCCAGCGTGACCGACAGGCGAGTGACGCCACACATGGTCGCTCCAGCCGCGACAAGAGCGTACACGCCTGGCACGACGCAGGATTCAGGAGAACCATCGTTGGGACAGCCGGAGAAGACGGCAAGGTCAGGGTTGCGAAGGATGATGAGTTGTACGATATGGCCAACGATGCGGCCGAGGAGACCGCCGACTACCATGGACGGAACGTAAATGCCTGCTGGAACTTTGATGCCAAATGTCACGACTGTGAGGATTGCTTTGATGACGAACGCAACGAAGAGGTATCGAATCGTTTCAGGTATGTTTTCCTGCGTGGGACAGAGTCCTGTTCCGGCGTCGGAGAATGCATCGCAAGGCGCCGCGAGCTCATAGAGAAGCTCCGCGACCGGGATCCGGGTATAGCGGTTCCAGAAACTGACGAGGCCAGTCATAACGGCCACGATGAAGACTTCCAACATCGGGTAGCTCTTGATCATGGCGGACCGGCGAAAGGTCTTCGCCCAGATGCGGGAGGCTTTGATGAACAACGCTCCGAGGGTACCGCCCATGACACCCAGCGCGGCGAAGATGATGACTTCGAAGAAGTTCCAGTCTGAGACGTATCGAACCTGGAACAGCACGATTTTGTTGGTGCCGTACGGGTTGAGAAACTTCAGCGATAGCGCCGCAGCGATGCAGCAGAAAAAAGTCCGGAACATGGTCTTGGGAGGGAAGTAATAGCTGACTTCTTCCAGGCTGAACAGCACGCCACCAATGGGAGCGCCGAATGCTACCGCTACACCGGCTGCCGCGGGCGCGGACACCGGCTGCCGCGGACGCGGAGAGCACTTCTCGGCGTTTGGCGTCGTTGTTGCGGTACTTGGATGACATGCGAGATGCAATGTTTCCGATGCATGCAGCGATGTGCACGTAGGGTCCCTCTTTGCCGACTGAGAGTCCTGAGCCGACACTCAAGATCAGACCAACGGTCTTGTATACCAGCGTTTGCACACCCAGGTATCCGTGCAGCACAAAGCCCGAGAGAATCACTCTCACCTCTGCGACTCCACTGCCCGCCGCGGGATAATAAGTCACAGGAGGCCGTTTCGCGGCTTCCTGGAATCGTCTCGTAGGACTCATAGTGCCTGGTCCGCCACCTTCAGTCCGCCCCTTGCCCGAATCATGCCTCTCAGCGCCCAGATTTTCATCAAGCGTGCTCAACGAAATCGCCGAAGAGATTGTCGTCTTCGTCCTCAGGGTCACCACACACGCAGCCAGCGCCAACAGCACCACCCACCCCACAAATGCAGCATAGTCCAGCCACAGCTTGCCACTTTCGTCCTGACCTCCATCAACCCATCTCGACCACCTATACCAATCCTCGCATGCGCTCACCCCGGAACAGCACTGCCTCTTGCTGTAGTACCAACGAGTCGAACAGTATCCCGTCTTGAAGTCGAAGATCTTGGCCTCAGTCACATCAATCATGTACGCGAATCCCGCAGTGACACATCCAATGATAAACACCAACAACCAGCCTTGAGCGCCGTCAAAGAAAGACTTGACCCTTCCGCGGAAGTCTCGTCGACTCCGTAGCTCTTTTACACGATATGCATCCGCAATGCTATCGTGCACCCAATCCGTTGATGTGAACTGATCGTACCACACCCGATCATCCCAGTATAGGCTCCTCTTTGACGCCGTAACGTTCGCTGTGCTAGTATCTCCGCCTGCTGCCTGTGCTTCCTCTTCGTCCTCAGCATTGCCCAGCGCTTTCATCAACCCTCTCGCGAATGATCCTCTCTGGCTCCCGGGTGGTCCTCGCACGGAGTTCACATACGAGTGTGATCGGTTGAACGGATAACGCGGTGTGCCAGGTACACTCGTTGTCCGATGTCCTGTTCGTAATATTTCTGGACTCGGCAAGAGCGGTGTCTGCTCAGTTGCGGCCTGACCATGTTGTGCTCCTCCTATTCTATCTCTCCGGGGCACCCGCAGTCTCAGGTCGGCCTCCGATCTCCGTTGCAGTCCTCTTCTAGATCGAACGGTGCGTGGAGATGAGAGCTCCGATGCAGGCGTCTGAGAGGATTGCAAGGCATTGCGGTAGGCATTTCGAATGGCTTCTGCCTGTTGTTCGTCGAAGTCATGCTCGTATCGGGAGGATATGTGGTCAGCGGACTCTGATCGAGAGGAAGGGGCGACGCTGGAGGATCGGGAGGCGAGAGATTGGTACGAGCGGACCGACTTGGGCATGTTGTGAAAGCCCAGGGGCTAGAAGGGTCGAGGTGAGGTCGACGTAGGTCGAGCGATTGGGCTCGGTGGCTTTGGTGGGGGTGGGGGGAGCTCTGGAGAGTCGAAGGTTCAGGTGGAACTAGGTAAGGTATACACCTGGATGGACCTCCATTCTGATGTGCATGGGAGGAAGATTAACGCTGGAAGTCTCGAGAGAGCTGTCAAAGCAGGAGAATTGGGCAGAAGGGAGGTAAAGTCTATCACCAACCAACGCCAGGAGGTCAGAAGGGCAGGATGCAGTGGATGGCAAGATTGCGTGCCCCGGTCGGTCGGTAGTTCTATCTTCGACGCCGGGTCTGCCTTCCTCCTCCGTGAGTTCCGCTCCGTCGAGTCACAGGGACTCTTCTTTTGATCCCGAAACAGGAACACCTCAAGGGTCTTGCGGCGTGTGAACTGTGATGGTGCACGGGCGAAACACTCGGCGGATTGGACTCGGACTAAGAGAGCTTGGATGCAGGTATGATGCTGGATAGGCAGAGCTGAAGGTCAAGTCAAGAGGAACGATACGACAGTCAAAGTTAGCTCGTGGCGGAGTATGCGAGAGCTACGTAGGCGTGTGGGTGAATCTGTGGTCGAGTGCGTGATGGCGAGGATGGATGACAGAATGACTGTCTGATCTATTCGAGGTCCGCCTCGAAACGGCACGGTGGTGCACGTGAAGATCGCTCATAGTCGGAGAACAACGGAAGGTCTGTGGGCATATGTCTCTCCTGTGCAAGACAGATGGCGCGAGGAGAACAGACTATGGCATGAGGCATGCCTTTCACATTTGGCCTTCTCGTAGATGACGAGGCGAATGTGTACGACAGCTTCACATCTGATCTACAGTACCTCCACGACGGGACCTTTGATCCCTGGCTCGCACATGTGCTAACACAGCTGCATTCACCTCGAGAAGTGGTGTACCAACCAGATCCTGTCGCCTGTGCAGCGGATCCATCATCCATGTCACCCGCACAGCTGCAGCTGCACGTCAAGCGCTTCGTCAAAGTGCAGCCAGAGATCTGCCGGCGGGGTGTGGTGGGTTGTGAAACATCACGAGACTGGTGATGACGATGGTGGTGTGCTTGTGACATGGGGCGGTGAAGCTGTCGTGTAGACTACTAGTACACCCTAATGTATGTGGAAGAGTGGTCAGTAGTGAGGTGCCATGGATGACTAAGCGCTCGTTGACATAAGTGTCGATCTCACATCTTCATCCCATGAACATGCCTTGATAGTACTTGTGCAATGTCGGGCCATGCGGTCCGGAGAACAAGACCTCATAGCTTGGATCTGTATGGTGAGTTCCATCGACAGCGACGACGGACAGATTATGAGCTGGGCTACGAGCCTGTCTACAACCACATCTTACTCTTGCTCTAGAGGACCCATCGACGTGCCGGACGCATCGAGGCAAAGACTGACACTGTTCCGGTTAAGTGATCTTCTGCTTGACCCGACTCAAACGACATGTGAGCCTGCGGCCGGCTTGAGGATGACCATGGTCCTCATACCACTTGCACTCCGTGAGTACACAAAGTTAATTTCGACGACGCGTTGGCAAGATGACTCCTCAATTCCTCCCACGTTCCGATCGTCCAATCTTCGAAATACCGCAATCCGCGGAATGTGTCAAGTCTGCCGCAATTTGCATAACAAAAGAAGAGATGTTAACTGAAAGTGGGCGCGGTCAGCCTCAACTGCGAACCGCCGCCTCGCAAAGCATCGAGAAGCAGCGATTACAAGATCAGATACGCAACGCCATCGATGGGATCACTGTGCTGCCCCGCCAGGAGGACTGTCGCCATCAAACCGACCATGTACGACCAAGAACAATTCTTGCCGCTTCACGCAGTACTTTCCAGGTAGATGCGCGTGGAGCTCAAGGAGTCTTCCCTTACCGGATTGGCCGAAAGAACTGATCTATCGACTGGATATTCCGCATACAGAGGTCGCCATTGGCACGGAACAGCTCCGGGACGCCCATCTGGCCAGAGCCGAGATTTTTCAGTATTTCGGACGGCAGCTAGGGTTCAACATGCTGCTCGCCTCCATGGAGCGGTCTGTGGAACAGGGCCTTGGCAATAGTCTTGTGGATAGATTTGAGCTCACTAGAGTATGCGAGTCCACTGGCACGCTGCTTGCCTCGATGGTGCCAGTCAAAGGAGCAGTTATACTGCAACCGGATATGATCGGCGATACCTCCGGGCCTGCTGAGGATCATCATGAGCCGCAGAGAGGTAGTACTGGACTGCATGAGAGTGTGCAGCGGCGGGTTGTTGTGAGTGCTTTGTCCCCGATAACTTGTCCACACTGACACTCTGCAGGTCATGGTGCTAGTAAGAGATGACATGCTCACGGAGTTCCTGACCAGACGCTTTAGGCGACCGCTTCACAGCGTTCACGGGACGACCTCAGTGCTGCTTCTATCTCGCTGATACTCGCTCTCACGATGAAACTGCATGACGGCCCCGAAGACCCAGCGTCAAGAAACTCACTACTTGATGTCTGCAATTCTTTCCTTCAGGTCAATTTGACACTTTCAGACACGGATCAGAAACCGCATGACGGTGAACCAAAGGACTCCACGCAACGTTTCAACGACAATGTGATGGCACAGATTATCTACACTGGGCGCTGGCTGGATGATGCTGAGATGGTGGGAAACGCCGTGCGCTGCGTCGAGGAGAAATTGCGAGAAGATGTGATTCAACAGATTCGCGAAATGACGCTGGCAGCCGGCCCAGGCAAACAAGAAATTCTCTTTCAGATGTAAGCTTCGCAACACAGTCCAAGGCGAGGCGGTGACCTAACACAATGTGCAGTTTGCGACGGGCGGTCGAGGCTTACGATACGTTCTCCGAGTGCCACCGCCTACTATGCAGCATCGATGCGATAGGCGAATGTATCGAGGCTCCCGAGACGTGGGCGGTGGCGTCGCTCGCCGACGTGCTTGAGTCAGCGACAATAGCCGATGAAGAGGATGGATTCACGGTGAATGAAATGCTCGGAGACTATCACATGGAAGATACAGTTCAGCAGCGGTAAAGTGAAGGAAACCACTCATTGTGACATCTTCAGTACTGACTTCTTTGGTAGTATTCTTCCCGCCGTTCAGCGACTAGCATCTACGCAGGGTCGGTTCACCGTGGCTCTTCTCGGCTCGGTCTGCAATGAGGACTCTGTTATGGCAGAAGACTTGCAGGAAACGCTCTTCTTGCAATTGCACGCCTCCGCATGTCTTGACATGTCCAAAGCATCCAACGAGCAAACTTCAGATGCCACGAATAGCGAAAGCGACCCAGATTCGGAGCCAGCCGGAACGCAGAGTGGCATGTCTCATCTCCTGGCAGTCACTGTCATATACGGTCTGCGTCTAAAATCGCCCAATATTCAGGCTGCCATGTTGCATCAGCTCGCCAAAGGTGTCGAGGCGACTCCGCCCATGCAACGAAGGGTCACATATATGCCATTTGTCCGAGAGCTCCTATCGAGATACGACGAGCTGGACGACGAGCAAGATAACGACCTCAAGAAGACGCTGTCAACGATCGTCAAGGATACACTTCAGCAGCTCATCATTCGCTTCGTTGGAGAACAGCACCTAGTCGGCCAGACCGCTGATGTCTGTTTGAATCGTGCTGCACGACTCTATGCGGACATTCGCGGACTTCGACAGGATATTCTCGAACAAGTTCTTGCTGAGCGATACGAGCGCGTGCTGAATTTTTGGGATGTCGTAGTCGATTGGAACAGAACGCCGCCCCTGCTGTAGAGACCGGCGACTGAGCAAGTAGATCAAAACATCCATTCTTATACTGCACTCGAGACTGCGACTAAGAGGAGTGCACAGGACGTTGCGGAGGGTCAATCGGATTCGAAGAAGGCGTCAAATGCAGATTATGATTTGCCCGACTTTGACTGAGGTGTCATATCAATATCGAAGCTAGAAAAGCTGCCACAGTCACAAGATGGAAGGAAACCGACTTCAGCATGCTCTCACAACGATAATCCAATCATTTCGCCCGCTTTGTGGATAATTCGCCAACGTCACCGGACGGCCATATTCGACAACTCGGAAGCCAGTCTCCAAAGAGTCTTTGCACGCCTTGCCAGTCGCCTTCCTCGGTCTCCGCCTCGTCTTCTTCGACAAACTCACGGTTGAAGTCCCCTCCAAAGCCCACGACCCGAGCATCCAGATCTTCATCGATCACTACATTACAAGGATTCACGTCGCCCCACACGATGCGGTGAAAGTGCAAATCTCATACAGTGGCACGGACTTGCTACTCCCACTTCCTGTGCAGCTCGGACCGACCGCGAAAAGCCGGTTCCAGCGGATGGACGCCAGGTCGATGCTGCGGAATGATGGTCACGAGGAGGCCTATCGTCTTCTCTCCGCTGGACCCCGAGACCACGACTACGCACATCTCTGCCACCCGGAGCTTCATGCCTATTGATCTGAGCTCTTTGAGGGAACGAAGAATAGCGAGCTCCCGCTTCAATTCTGCTCCGGGCGTCCTCTCGTGCTGTGAAGAAAAGGGGTTTACCGGTTGACCTGAGATGCGCACTACTTTGCAGTCCATCTTAGACCGTGAAGTCATCTCTGCAGGGCGCCACAGCCAGGTCCGCCGTTAGCGTTGGCAACAAGTCGTAAGACGGCTCTTCGGCGACGTGCTCTCCACTCATTACTCATCGTCTTGTTCGGGCAACTCAGGAAGGAGAACCTGAAGACGATAGGTCGGTACATGCACGATGTCCTCAAGCGTTGGGCCGTTGGCTAATGTCCTCGGCGCGAGCCTCATGCGATGCGACGTGCGATATCTTTCCGGTCACTCGCTCGCTGCCACACGAGTATTGTCATATGGCTCCCGCTCGAAGATGTTCCCGTAGGTCGAGCAAAGGTCCGGAGGCTTCATTGTGGTACTGCACGAGCGCTCTAGGTGAGATTTGTGGCGTTGCAATCCTTCAGCTCGTCCCGGGGTGATCATTTCGGCGGTGATATTGATGTTTTAGCAGATTTTGGATAGACCTCCCCGGTCGAAGCAGTGTGCGGCAGGAGAATCAAGACTTAGGACGTAGGTCTTGTCCAAGCAACGCTGCTTCTTCTTGGCCCGTTCTTGGAAGTTGGCAGTGGTCAGCCGGAAGCTCATCCATTCCCCAGACTTCTTTTTTTTTTCTTACCGCACTTCTTGCATTTCGAAGAGCACTTTCTGACGCTTGGCGACGGCGCTTAGACTGTGTTCGTTAATGAGGCGCAGCTCTGTTTGCGGTCTGCCGATCGGCCGTCCTACGTATTCTATCTCTCTTGGGAGGTTTGAACAATCTTGGGCCAAGTCCAGCAGGGCGTCTGGTGCAGCTGTGGAACCAAGGATCGAATCAAATCGAAGCAACTTCAGAATGGATTATGCTCGGGAGCCTTACTACGGCCGTATACTCGTACCTATCATCGATGGAGTTGGGACGAGAAAGGAGGATTTAACCTTGATGGCCAAAAGCTGTCACGACACTGTAGCAGCGGTCTGCAACCATCCTGGTCCCCCGTCCATCACTATTCTCCATCCAGGTGATGACTTCCTACCCGAAAATGTCGCAGAGCAGACCAGATGTAATACTTGTGTTCGTCTCTCCGCTGCTTCCAGAGGTCGCTCCTGGACCATTTCCCTAAACTTTCTATCAAGCACGTTGTCGTCTCGGAAACGCATCGCCGTAATGTCTACCACTGAAGCTATGATGGGTTCGCCATTGGGTCTTCTTCCCGCAGAATTGAGGCTGACCATATGGGAATACGCATTGCATCGCGAGAGCGCCCTGCAACTCCACCTCGGCGAAGCAGACGTCAACGTTGGCTCGACCACGCCCGGATCAAGCAAAGATGCACCATTGACGACGAAAGATGGCCTGGAGCTGAATGTATACCCATCAGACGACAGCCAGGTTTCGAGCAAATCGCCATCAACTCTGGCCCTGGCGCAAACCTGCAGGCAACTCCGCTACGAAGCCATGCCTATCTTCCTCGAATCCCAAACCTTCCTGACACGCTGCCCAGTCTTTGACAACTCAAACGGTCATGGCGAAGTCAAACCACGATCGATCGATCTTTACCGGAAACGAGTCCAGAACTGGCTCTACACCCTCGACGACGAAGTCGAAGATTGGTCATCACGAATCAACAGCCTCACCCTGGACTTTGGCGTCTGGCAAATTTGTGGCTGTAAATCTTCATCGCAAGCCCTCGTTGATGCTATGATTGGTTTCTCTGGCGACTTCCCTCCCCAGAAGAAACGTGTGTTGAAAGTCAGGCTCGCGGTCCAATGGCGTGCAATATGTCCCTGCTGCGAGCGTGGGACGGATGACGAGAGTGTCTGGCCGTTCATATTCGAGATTGAACGAGGCAACACCGATGCGTTCTTTCAGGATGTGATCAAGACCTGTGAGGGAAAGGCGGAGTGGATTTTGAAGAAACAGGGGATTTGTGGGAGGACGAGGGTGTCTTGGCTGATGCAGCTCGAGAGGACTAGTGCGAGGTTGGTGGAGTTCTTTGGCGACCTGAAGAGGAGTGGTGAGTTATGGCTGGGAGACGAAAGGATTGAGAGTGAATCGTAGGAGAGCGGAATCATGGAGGCGGCCATCAATGCCAAATAAGCTACCTCTTCCGTGTTTGCGAGAGCTGGGGACCGAGAGCACGAATCGTAAGGGTACAGCGTCTTCGGAAATCCTATAATCATCACGCACGGTGCCATGAAATGTCTCCATCTGCCGCGGCGTCTCCGAAGCAGTACAGTGGCACTCTCTCAAGCACGGACTCAAACTTTCGTTCCCTTTCTGTTCTAATGCGGTCCTTGATCTTCTCCGCCTCCTCCGCCATAATGGGAAACTCGCCCACCAAAGCCTCAATCTCTTGCACCAATTCTGTTGGCATCTTTCTCGCGGCCCAGTCAATCCTGCCCATACCTGCCTCACACCACCAGTCAAATTGCTGGGGAGGCACGTTCCGAGTCGAGCAAATCCGATAGTGGGGATCTACGAGGTGAATCTTGAGCCACCTTCGTCGTCCAGGGCGAGTAGGATCTAACAGATTGAACGCTTCAATCCGGTGTTGCAAGACATTCGGAAATGCGATCAAGCGGCCGTCTGGCGCCGCGACTGTACCAAGAAACTGCAGTGCGGGACCACCGGGCGAATTCATGCACTCACCGCTATTCAGGTCGAAGTGGGACTCGAAACCGTAGATGTCTGCGAGGGGATCGAGAGGGTGGAATGGTTGTGAGCCCGTGTTCGTACCGTACACATGCATGTAGGGATTTAGGTGGGCTTCGACACGGAAACTGAGAGAGCCAGAGTTTGGTGCGATGTTCTCGCTGGAGAAGTAGACCATTGTTGTTGCGACGATGTGGTCGTTCGAGAGGCCAGATAGCTGCCAGTCCGATCTGCATCGGCTTGGGGTTTCGGGGGTGAGGTTTACGCTACCGATCTCGACAACTACTTGGAGGCCTTTGTCGGCGAAACGTTTCTCGATGGATATGGTGTAGAACTCATGGTCTGCTTTGATGGGATCGATGACCTTGTTGTTGGGTTGGACAAGAACAGGACGGCCGGGCATGATGACTGCGTCGTTTTCTCCCCTCTTCCATTCTTCGTAGGAAAATGCAATTCCTGGCTCCGGGTGCAGCCACTTCTTGGTGCGATGGTGTTTGGCAACGAGCGCCTCAGTCGGGCTGAGCGTATAATGGAAACTGCCTGCACGGACCCATAAGTCTGGTCCTACTGAAGGATATAGGGCCCCCGGTCTCGAGGGCGAAGGAGCACGAGAGTTGTCCGGTAGCTGCAGGAACTGATCAAGCCGCTGTTTGGTCTCCTCGTAGAGACAACCTTCTCCTTGGCTGAGAATACTATCCAGATCGTCGAGATCTTCCGACTCCGGTGGTGGCGGACTCCACTGCGTACCATACGTCCGTATTCTTTCTGGTGTCCTGCCTCTATCTCTGTACACCAAGACTTCGTTCCAAGGGCGTATCGACGCCTCGATACATTTCTCAATCGAGCTGTACAGCGAGGCATGACGTCTTGGCTGCAGATTGTTGATATAAGACAAAATCCTGACCTTCGAACGGTCATTGAGAGGATCTTTTCGAAACCCCACGTCGCAGGGTAGCCACTGGTAATCACAAGAATACCTATAGCGGTTTTCATGCCACGATCTTACAGGTCCGGACCGAGATCCCCTGCTTCCACATCTAGAACAGATTAAACGGCCTCGTCCTCCACCTCGACCACTGCCTCGTCCGCTCCCTCGCCATAGTTGTCCGTCGCATGTTCTCGAATCATGCCATGAGCATCCAACGATTTGCCCTTGAGATCTCTCACCTCGTTGTGCGGAGTCTACAGCGTTGAGGCGGCCAGTCCTCCCGCCGCTGCTTAAGACAAGTGTTGTGCCGTACACAAGTGGGAACATGTCCGGGGAGACTAAATCGCAATTTTCGTCTGCAAGACGCGCAACCTCACCCGCCATCTGGTCCAGCAGTGCACCCGAGATCAGCTGATCCGACTTGCAAATCCGGGACGAAGAGTCAAACACCAGCGTCATTCCAGTTCTCTCCAGAAACTCGGTCTTATCACATAGTTCCTTCAAGCACCAATCCCAAGCAGCGGGGCTGATAAGCGGCATCTGTTGTGCCTCTTGAATCCAAAGTGCAACACTTGACGGATCTTCAACTTCCTTATGCCAATCCGGCAGATCGGTAATCAAGTTCATCAACCGCAGCATTGCGATTTCTCTCGCTGTCAGGCGGTTCTGGCCCCAATCGTTGAATCCGTGCGCGAAACGTTCTCCGGATGGCAGTTCGATCGGCACGGGATGCCCAAAACCTGGGACCAGGAGGCTGCGCATGCCGCTATTGTCAAATCTAGTCCCTGGCTCGCCATTGTGGTCTGTGTCTCCGCGTTTCAACTGAGTGGTCATGTTGGCTCTTTGCGTTGGGGGGTTTGCGTTGTATGAATCGGATGCCCTTGTGGCGGGCGACGAAGAGCAGCGCTACATCGTCAACAAGGGTCTCTGCACACAAAGCCATGAAAGGTCGGCTTGGCTGAAAGCAGCCGCTGGTCATGTGCTTGAGCAGATACGCGGTCTGCCGGGGACTCAGAGAGGAGTCTGGGTCCGGACCAGGACAGGGATATGGCTCGACAGAGGTCACTTGATGCTTATGTAAGAAGTGTGTCTGCGTGGGTACCTACACCAAACTAGCACTACCTTAAGCATGGATATCCACTGATATCATGGGACCACGAGCAAAAACTTGCACAACGTGAGTCGGGAATCGAGGCAGAGATGCGTTGTACCAATACAAGCAAAATCTGTAGCATAAACCCCTCTTGCAGCACAACCTCCGCACAGCTGCAATCTAGGAACCCTCACAATCCGGAATAACATCATTCTCGAGTCGATTCAGACCATTCTCAACGGCATCTAAGAGTTCAGCATGGTTGTCCGTGCGTACTTTCTCATGGTCGATCCACGCATTTGTCATTTTCCAGTATGCATTGGCCACCGCATCCCGGTCCAATCCGGATACGCGTAATTGTCTCAGGGTATCGTACCAGTTTATAACTCGATAGGTACGGCTGATGGATGTCTTTCCGTTCTCGCCAATCACGACGTCGAAGCCCGTTTCATCTTTGATATAACGGGCTTCAGAGTCGGCTTGACCCTCGAAATCGTCTGCATACCGTTCTCCATAAACCCCCTCCAGTGCATTCCGTGCTGACTTGAGCTCCGATGCCGAAATGCTGCCTCCAAGCTTCTTCCGAGCGTACTGTATGCGATCGATCACTCCGGACATTATGCTCTTGTAGCTCTCCTTCGGGTGGGATTCATAGAACAACTGGGTCGGATCGAAAGACGGCTTATTGAAACCCTTGGCCTTGAGATCGCGGGCCATGCGACTGATACTTTCATACGTAGTGCCTCCCTCGGGATATTTGGAGGTATCGTCCGGATTGAAAGATCCGTCGTTGGGGTACTCGCCGGGATTCCCTCCGCCGCCATAGATGTACTTCATGAATTCCTGGAAGTTGCATCTCCTCTGGTAAAACTCGCTGCAGCGATGACCGAGATAACGTCCGAACTCCGGGTTGCTTTCAAGCTTAGCGGCTTCGTATTCTATCCCGTAGGCGTAATAGACTGTCATGTTGGTCAAGAAATGCTGTCATTCATCATATGATCACACTTACACAGCAGGGCTTCGTATGCGGCGGCATATTCGCTAGCTGAAGCTGTGTTGAGAAGAGCAACTCCAAACAGTATGATGTCAAGGAGTCTCATTGCGAATGGGGAAAGATCTCGCGCCAATGATTCGTGGGGAAGAGGATTTCCAGTGTATGTACCTCACAATAAGACAGCAGGTATTCAGCCGCTACATGATCGCGCGTCCGTGCAGGAGCCGGATCAATCAAGGCACCTCTTCGCGAGCAGGACTAGATCGCAATCACTTCCTTCCAGGGAGCCCGGTCTCCTGTGCTGCGCAGTCAAGGGTACACATATCCGCGCGAGGAGAAGCAAAATGGAACTCAAGAGCAGACCTCCCGTTCCGGCGCACGATGGAACTCGTGGACCAAGGAGCCTGTGACTTTCGCCAGGCGCTGAAGCGTCAGCGTGTTGCTAGAAAAGACCTTGTCCTTGGGAGGGACATGGACGCCCTTGGCCCTGACAGACCTCGATTTCCAAATATGCACTCCTGGCGTTGCTTCGACTTGATTGGCACTTCTTGCATATCACTAACGAAGCGCAAGTGCAAGCAGCGCGGTGTTGAGCGAGCAACGCTATTGACGGAAATTTCTTGGCGACTTCTAACGACGTGGGCGATGGGAACGGAGGCCTGCGACCCAATCATCCTACGATGGGTCTTGACTCAGCGGGCAATTCCAGGCCGTCCGCAGCTCGGTCCTCGCATCGACTGCATAACGATCGGCGTGCCCATGACCGCTGGACCTATGCTGGCCAGTGGCAGTTGTTCGAAATTGCTCACCGGGCAAGCATGCGGTCGCAGTCGTCGAAGCGGGACAACTTAGAGCCAGCGATCCTGGTCGAAGCGGATGGCTTTCTTCCGCAATACGATGGGTAATGTGCTGGCGCGTGCGTACCATTGATGCTTTGTAGGCCATCATGCGGGCTAGACTTCAAGGCGCTCCCATGCACAGACCAACGGCGCTGATTGAAGCTTGCTGCCCACGTTACGTGCCCCGTTTCCTCCATGGGTCCCCGCAGGTAGGCGAATCTTCAACCCTCCCTCATTTTCCTTTGTACAGTGGTGAAATACCGGGATGCTATTCGTGCCTGCAAGGAAGGAGGGTCCACAGACCTCGATAGGTACGAATTCTCTTAGACCGAGATCGAAGTGGCGATATTCCAACGTGCAGTACGCTGTGCTCTAGTCTAGCACAGGTCAGAATATCCCAGGCAGCAACACGCAGGACCCGGGGGGTCGCCGCTGCAGCCATGTCTCTCTAGGTCCAGTCCTTGGGACCGAAGACGGCCTCTTTCTCCGCATCCGGGACCCTGAAACGATAGCGGCGCTCGCGGCGAGTATATTCCTTTAATCAAAGTCGAGACTCTTTAGCCTGGACATACCTTACAAGTTCTCTTGACCCTTCTTGACTGGTACCAGCTTTGGGCTGGTGCAAGGTAATCCTGTGCAGCACTTTCCGCCGACGGAAGTTAATTGGCGACTCCAACGATGCCGAGACGCGAGGTGCAGAGACAAGGACCGCTGCATTCGCTCCCAAGGGTGTTGCTCATATCGACCCGTAAGAGGGGACAGAGGACAAGGTGTCGTGTGGGATTGAGGAAGTCTTCAAGTGCCCTTCAGCCTTGCCGATCATCCGCCGGCTCGCTTGTGGGGGAAAATGCTTGGCATAGTTCTAGTTCTAGTTCTACCCCAGAACTTCAAATGGAATCTATTATCTCACACCACGCGCTTGACCAAAGGAAGGACGTACGGCGATGAATGGTACTTTATCCACGACGCGCCGCCTCGCGGGGACTAAAGGCAGGTCTTGAGCCGCCGATGCTCTGAGCGTTCAAGCACTACCGAGTAAGTACGACAAGAGCGAGTCACAGAGACCTCTCGCGCTGATGGACGCAAGTAATGACCTCGCGGCTGCCAAGCAAGTCGTTGCTAATGCTATCGCTGAGGCATCTAAGTTGAACAAAGCCCGTTTGGACAATCCTCTTCGAAATCGGTATGTGGTCCATTCGCCTCGTGCGCTGTAGTGCTGCCTACGAAGTACGGCTCTTACTACAGGAGATGATACAATCGGCTGTAGCTGACCCGACATTTAGCTACAGTCTTGCTCCCAGGAGTTTTACTTCGTCCCGCCGCCGATCTGCAACTTTGGATTTGGACGACTCCAAAGCACCCGCACTTCTGCACATCACTACCGAGCTCGCAACTGCTGCTGCTCTTGTCGCCGAGGCGGAAGCACGAGGTATACTTGGCAACACCACGTCGTCGCTTGATAATGCCACCTTCACGGCACCTCAGGTTCTTCAGAAGCGTAGCAGCTTCTGGATGGAGACGATCTCGCGCAAAGGTACTTCGCCCTGGGGTAATGATCCGAGCTACACGGTCTTTCGTAACGTAAAGTCGTATG
The DNA here is from genome assembly GCA_000223825.2 of Zymoseptoria passerinii SP63. NCBI lineage: Eukaryota > Fungi > Ascomycota > Dothideomycetes > Mycosphaerellales > Mycosphaerellaceae > Zymoseptoria > Zymoseptoria passerinii. Next base: position 43,603 of record AFIY01000419.1, read on the forward strand.
GAGCGAAAGGCGATGGTGTCACGGTCAGTCTTGTCCACGAGCTATACAGTTTGACATCTTCGGCAATGACTGACAAGGCAGTTCACTTCAGGATGACACGGCTGCTATCAACAAAGCGATCGGTGACGGCAACCGATGTGGCAAGGCTTGCAGTGGTTCCACCACCAAGAACGCCATAGTGTATCTGCCTGCCGGAACCTATCTCGTGTCCAGCCCTCTTTTGATCCTCTTTGGAACACAATTCATCGGTGATGTAAGCATGAACTCATCGCCCACATTTATATACACGCTGACAATATCCAGGCGACAAGTCGGCCAACCATCAGGGCTGCCGGAAGTTTCGTGGGCCTTGGTGTCCTGAGCACCGATGTATACGTCGGTGATGGTGCCGGCGCAGACGGCAACGACAATGAATGGTATGTCAATACTGCCAGCTTCTATCGCCAGATCCGCAACCTCAAAATCGACATCACCCGCACGGATGCGAACGCGCATATCGCTGGCGTCCATTACCAGGTTGCGCAGGCCACCAGCATACAGTTCGTCGACTTCATTGCAAAGCCAGGCACGACCCAACAGGGAATCTGTAAGCATCGATCGACCGTTCTGAGGTCACAATTGAAGCTGATTGCTCCCAGTTGCCGAGAACGGCAGTGGAGGTGTAATGGCCGATTTGACATTCACCGGAGGCGCTTTTGGCATCTATGGTGGCAACCAACAATTCACCGCACAGCGGTTAACATTCAATGGGTGTCAGACAGCTGTTCGAACCATTTGGGATTGGGGTTGGGTCTGGAAAAGCATTCTCGTCAACAATGCCGATGCAGGCTTTCGCCTGGTAACAGAGGGTGGCAGTGGTAACGTGGGATCCGCAGCTTTCCTGGACTGTGTCTTCAACCAGGTCAAGACGGCTATCATCATCGCTCCTCCGTCCCAGACTCCCGGTTCCGGATCGACCGGAATCGTCTTGGACAACGTCAACTTTAAGTCGGTCGGTGTTGGCATTGCCGATACAGGGGGTAAGACCCTTCTGTCAGGGGCCCAGAGTGTTGCAAGCTGGGTCATGGGACCGGTGTACGAAGATATGGAGCGTTCTTGGACTCCCGGCGAGTCGAAAGAGCAGCTTCGAGATCTCAACCTCCAAGGAGAACCAGTCTCTGGAATGGTGAACATTCCATACTATGAGAGAGCGAAGCCACAGTACGAAACGAGGTCCGCGGGAGATTTCGTCCATCTTAAGGACACTGGAGCCAAAGGTTGGTCGAGTAAGCCGGTATGTATGTTGCAGATGCTGATAATGTTGCCATCATCATAGGGGACGGGTCTACAGATGATACCTCTGCGGTACAAAATGCACTGAACAACAACGTTGGCAAAATCATATTTGCAGATGCTGGAGTATACACTCTCACGGATACTGTCACGATTCCGGCAGGTACTACCATTGTGGGAGAAGCTTGGACGCAGTTTGTCGCGACTGGCAGCAAGTTCTCTGATCCCAAGTAAGATGCTCAACAATGATCTCGATTGGTCTCTGACTGACAGATGAGCTAGAAATCCGCATGTTATGTTGAAGGTAGGAAATGAGGGCGACACAGGTTCCGTTGAGCTGCAAGACCTCATATTCACAACAAAAGGCCCCACTCCAGGAGCCGTTCTCGTCGAATGGAATATCCACGCAGACAAGATTGGTGCTGCAGCTCTATGGGACTGCCACGCTCGTCTCGGGGGCGCCACGGGAACTCAATTGACACCAAGCGAATGTCCGGCTCTCACAAATGCGCAGGTCAACAAAGACTGCCAGACCGCTGCACTGGTTATGCATGTCACGTCCGGTGCTTCAGGGTACTTCGACAACATGTGGCTGTGGACATCAGACCACATGATTGAGTGAGTATCACTGACAATACCTTAACTTGAGTTCAATACTGACGTGGAGCGATCTAGTGATCCCGACCTGAAAAGCGGGAAGAATGGCCTGACGCAGCTATCCGTCTTTACTGCTCGCGGCATTCTGATCGAAAGTCAAGGGCCGGTCTGGCTATACGGCACTGCCTCCGAGCACGCGGCCTTGTACCAATACAGCTTCAAAAACGCAAAACATGTCTTTGCTGGATTCTTGCAGACCGAGACTCCATACTACCAACCTTCACCCAAGGCACCGAACCCATTCAAGGACGCCGTGGGGGTCTTCCCGGATCCTAATTACGATTGCCCCGGAGGCGATTTTGACGGCTGCGATTCTTCATGGGGTGTGGTCATCAGCGAGTCGCAGGACATTTATATCACTTCCGCTGGCATCTACTCGTTTTTCGATACGTATGGCCAAGGCTGCAGTGAGTTGATTCATTGATATGCCCCTGCTGCATGACCATCTAACAAGAAACGTAGTCGACCAACACACCTGTCAACATGCACTTGTTCTTCTGCAAGACAACTACGTTCAGGTGCGCATCCTCCAGCTGATAACAATCGGTGCCAAGTACTCGGTCGTGAGTGACGACAAGGGCATCTTGGCTACAGACAATCTCGCCATATCCGGACACCCAGCAGTGAGTCCACAGACCATCTCGTTACGGGTGGTGTACTGACAGGACTATAGTGGTCGCAGATCTCTATGCTCGACGCCCACTCCAACGGACTGGCGCGTAGTTTCAACCCGACGCCTGTCTACCGATGCAATTCGACCAGGCAATACGTTGCGCTGCAAGAAGTGCTGGATGACATCGCAAATATCCCGGGATTCTGCGTCGCCATGTATGCACTTCCCTCTCTATACAACATGCTGCACGCAGCGTTGACCAAGTAAGTGGTAAACACGACAGATCATGCAATCTGGGCCAACGCTTTCCCCAGTTACACTCGGCTCACGGCCGGCGGTTCCTACGACGACAAATTCGATGCCTACGTCCGCTACATCAAGGATGAGATCGACCCAGCGCTAGAAAAGTTCATGGATCCCACCAAGCCCGGTCCTGGCAATAAATACTTTAGCTGCGAGCTGGAGATGACTTTGAAGACCACTACCTCGGACCCCTGCAACCCCAAAGTCGGCTTCCAGAATCGTTTCCAAGATCCCCAGTATGTGATCACGTATACCCTCAAAGACCGCGACGGTTTCTTCAACGAATTGCTCAACACCTACGGCATCACAGAAGACTGGGTCAAGTTCGATTACAAGCGCGACACCAGTCATTGCGGAGGCAAGGACTGTCCGAGTGCATACCGTGAGTTCTACGGATTTCCCCAAAAGGCCGACAAGATCGACGTGCAAAACCCGAAAGACATACTTGAGAAGGGATTCGACGGCTTCACCACTTTAGAGGACACCATCCTCGGGTACTATTTCCAGTTGCTGACAGGTCAGTACACGGGGTACAGAAACGACATCTTGGAAGTCCTCGTCATGCCAGCGAGTCTTGCGGTCCAAGCCGCAGAGGCGATGGATCAAGTAGTGGCCATCGGTAAAAGTGAGGAAGACAGAGAGAAGAAAGAATTGATCATCACGATTTGCAGCGCTCTTCTATTCGCTCTGCCAGTCGTTGGAGAGGGGCTGGGACTCGCCACATCTGCTGTACTTGCCGGCATTGGAAGATTAATCACTTTGACCGGAGCAATCGGTGATGCGTCTCTCGGTGCGTACAGCATCTACCTCAGCCCGAGAAATGCACCGCTCGCGATTCTGGGCATCCTGTCGGATGGTGCAGGAAGTTTGGGAAGGACGCCGGAGTCGATGGCTAATCTAGGCAAGTTGCGGAGAGGAATGTCGGCGGATGAAATTCCGAAGTTGGGTTCCACGTTCAAGCGGAACGATGACATTGTCCAGCAGTTGGTCCATTTCTGTCCGAAGAAGTGATTGGAGAGAAGCGGGCGAATTCGAGGGAGACGCTCTGCTGTAGGTCGGCAGAGCTGAAGAAATGACTGAGAACGGCTGCTTCGCATCGGCGGCCCAGCTCAATCTTGTCTAAGTGGCACTGGTTCGCTTCGCCAATCACGTTGACGGGTGATATAGAAGGAATGTCTGTTTGTATGCCAACTCCACATAGTAGCTCTTACAGGTTCTTCAACTTCAGCCTCAAAAAATTCCTCTGTCCTTCCATCCCTTCATCCGCGACTCCAAGCGGCTCCGCCATATACCCGCCATTGGCCTCTCTCATGCCCCTATCATCCGCGATGTCCGTTGCAAAACGCCCCCAAACCCCAACAACCGTAGCCTTCATATCCAACATCGCCAGATTACTCCCGACGCACATCCTGCCGCCGGAACTAAAGGCCCAGAACCAACGAAGCTGCTCCCTCTGCCTAGCCTCGTCTTCAGCTGAAGGAGAAGATGGGAGAATCCATCGTTCGGGATTCCATACTTCTGGATCGGGGAAGACGATAGGGTTGCGGTGTAGGGAGTAGGCTTGAGATTGCACGCGGACACCGCCCGGGATGTTTGGGACTACGAGACCGGACTCTGGATCACCAAGCGTAGTACCACCTTCCGGAGTGAGACGTGGTTGGATACCGTGGATAGCGGCGTGGAGGCGGAGAGTCTCCATCGATACTGCGTGGAGAATTGGCAGGGAGTCGATGGCTTTGGTGTCGAGGGAGTCGTTGAGGGTGGCAATCTCGGTGCGGAGCTTGTCTTGCCAGTGGAGATCCTGCTGCGGCTGAGTTCCCACGCCAGCCAAGTCAGGGTGATGCTTGAGGTGTCGAAACCGGCGAGGACTTGGTCAACGAGTTCGCTGGCGATGTCGAGCCGGCTGGTCTGCAGGATGGAGACGACCGAGGCTTTGCAATCTTTGCCCTCTTTTAGTGCTTCCTTGATAAAGCTCTCTCGAAGTTGAGCGTAGACTGTTGGTGTACTCTCCAAGTTGCATTTCTCGGACCCAGTCTCCTTCCTCCGCATCTCCTCCTCAGCCTGATCGCACATCTCAAGAACCCACCTCTCACTATCCACATTACTCTCGTCCACCCACTTCGGCACCAACAGCCTTCTGCAACCCACCCACTCCACCCATTTCAACAATATCGGACACTCTTGCGCCCAAAATGTGAACCTCTGTCTCTCCTTGAACTGCTTCAAATACTCCCGTCCCCTCGCCCCCCGCCTCAGAAAGTCGCTCCCATTACCTAAGCCAAATACGTACCCCGTAACGAAATCCATCATTGCCGCCGCGAACAGCTCATACATCTCCACCTCCTCCCCAGTCTCCGCTGCCTTACTCAGTCTGCCCCTCAATCGCTCCCAGACCAGAATCTCCGTCACCTTCCTTAACGTCTCGCTGCCCTGCAACGTACTCTTGGCATAGACATTGCTCACCATCCTCTTCCTCCTCCCATGTTCTTTAGAACCATGCATACCGAACATGGGCAGGATGTTGAAATTTGCAAAACCTTCTGAATACCATGTTCCCTTTTCGAAGCCACCGGCATAGATGGTGCGGATACCGCCATTGACGCAATTGATGGAAAGTTCATTAGGTGCTAAGCGAACGATTGGACCAAGACGAAGATGAGCTGCGTGTGTGACGTACGTGTCGGACTGCGAGTATCGATGATGGAGGATCCAGAAGGAGGAGAAGGAAGAGCTCCAGTGGGCCGGAGGGATGGCGGAGAGCGAAGAGAAGAAGGCCGGGCGGAGGACGTGTTCGTAGAAAGTGTAGACAAGCAGAACAAGACCCGCCAGTATTGGTATGACCGGGAGTGCCATATTTCTGGTCCTGTGCTGTTTGAGACTGTGTTGACGGACTAATTGGGTCCAGGAAGTAGGAAGTTGTCCACCGTCTGACTCATGGCCAGGCTTCTAGGACATTGCGTTCTGCGTGTTGAAACGATTGGTTTGTCGCTATCGATAGCTATCGATAGGCACGATACTAGAAGTGGTGCCAGTGTATTGTACGTAGATGGAAGGAGCGTGTGTAGTGAAGTCCCGATAACGGGCAGCGATAAGTGGCTAGCGCAAAACCTTGTCTATCGGCCCCTGCGCCTTCCTAAAGGAGTATGCCCAACCGGAAGGGGACGTAAGTGCCATGGGCAACATAAGTCGGGTCCTCGATACCTCGCTGTACGTAGCTATCATACAACACCCTCGATAAGCTGCTCAATCTAGCTTGATGTCCGCCATCTAGCTATACCCTTTGCCCCTCATCTATCTCGCTCCACTCCTCCCGCTCATGCACTAAACACTCTCACATTGAGGTCGACGCTGCCACAAGCAATCAAACACCTGATCTGCTCCTTCTGCGCCTCCTCTTTGCCGACCCCGTTCGTCAAACCATTCGACTCCCCAGCAGCACCCGCCTCCTTATACAGACTCGGCGCCCACCGCAAACAGCTCACAAAATGATCCGCTGCCTCCACGACCCTGACACACTTGCCTTCTTGTGCGAGATCCCAGCATCGAAGCGTCTTATCGTCGCTGCAGGAAAGGAGGTATTTTCCTCCTGGGTGAAATACCAGACTTCGAATCCAGTTGTCGTGCCCGGTAAGGGTTTTGATGCACACGCCATTCGCGGTGTGGAGTTTGATCAGCTTATCGCGACCTCCCGTTGCGAGGTACTCGGCGCTGCTTGTTGATGCAGGAGGTTTCTTCACGCCCGCGAGAGAGGCGAGATGAGCGTATGCAGCCGGAGGAGCGAACGCGCAGCATTCGATGACGTGTTCGTGGCCCATGAAGGTCTGCTTTTGCGCGTTGGAGTCGGGTTGTGAGAGGTCCCACATTCGACTTGTTTGATCGGAGGAGGTAGAGAGAAGCCATCGGCCGTCGAAGGTGGGAGACAAAGATCGCACCCAGTCGTTGTGACCACGAAGTGTGCGAAGGCAATAGCCAGTGGTAACATCCCAAATTCGGATAGTCTTGTCGCGGCTGGCGGAGGCAAGGAGATTGCCGGACAAGGGTGAGCCAGCAGCTCCAGAAGGGATGAATCGGACGGAGCTCACGCTGTGATCATGCCCGGGAAGAGTGCGAATATTTTTGTATTCTTCTGCGGGATCCCACAGCTTGATCGTGAGGTCCGAACTGCAGCTTGCGAGGAGGGTATTGCCTCGAGGACCGCCAAAGTCCACATCTAGCACTGCCTTTGTGTGTGATTTGAGTGTCCGTTCTAGCTCGCCTAGCTCGTAGTCCCAGATCTTGACTGTGCAGTCTTCACTTCCAGATGCCAGACTCGAGAACAAGGGGTGGAACGCGACGCATGTGATGGGCTGGCGATGTGACATGAGGGTATGCCGGGCAGGCGCTCTTGGTAACCACGTCTGAGGGTCATGATTTTTCCTTGCTGCGAGCGAAGAAGGTGTCGCGCTATCCAGCTCTTGTTGCAACTGCTGCGACCTGCTTTCCAGGTCCATTATCTTCTTTTGTAATCGCACCACACTCGTCCACTTCTTCTCGAGGAGGCCTTCATATTTCTTTGCTGTCGCTGCGTCGAAACTGCTTTCGGGAAGATTCAGGTCATCGCGGAGGACTTGGGCGCTCTCGGCGTGGCCGGTGGAGAGGAGATAGGCGATGAGTGACTTGTGGCTGTCAGCTTGCGATCAGCGAATGGACGAAAAGTATGAGGAGTGCAGTGAAGACGTACAGCTCTTCAGCTTGCCGTGATGTCAAGAGGACGCTCATCGTTGTCACTACTGCCTGGCCGCCATGCACAGTGGACGAGAGACTACGCGATGCTCCTGTGGTCGTTAGGGACGCGTTGGGGAGGACTAGGGTCGCAAGATGAGTATGAGGCGGACTCGAGATCGTGTTGGGTCGTTGGGTCGTGAGGTTGATGTGTATTTCGTCAGCGCAGCAGGATTTGGATTCGCGATCAGTTTTGTGCGTAGGATTGTCTTGCGCTTGGGATTGTCTTTCGACAGTTGGTGAAGTTGGATTCAATGTCCCAGTGTTGTACGAAACATTGGCGGACCCTGCCGCTGCTGGTAAAACCTTCCCATGACGGTGCTGGGAACGTGCCACTTCGTCCGGCTCGTGCACATGATGAGTATTGATAGATCATTGATCGAAATCACTTCGTATGCATGACCCAATGCCCAATCTCAATGGAAGAATTGTCCAAGGAAGTTGCAATCGGTGTCGGGAAGGGAAACAGCCTTTGAGAAATGCCATGAATCGCGTTCAATATTTGATTGTCATATTCATGGCACCTCTTTTAGCGCGGCTTTTGGCTTTAGTGGGGCTCTATGTTGTCTGTTTACCACGACGACCCTGACGCAGCGACAAATATACATCGTCTTTCTTATGCCAACTTTGACTCGCGACAGTGCAGCGACGGGACGCAAAGGACATCCTACCATCAACGGTCAGCGAGGCAAATCGAGGACCAACAATACGACCGCCTTTTCGCGCCGACGTATAACCGATACAATTCAGCAAGCCTTGGGCATCAACGGCAACCCCTCGACGACAGACGAAGATCTCCAGCAGCAAGAGAAAGTCCCACACGCGACGACACATCCCTCTGAAGGGCGAACTTCAACATGGCAGACGAGGTAGAAGAGTTTTCAAAGCTGCCCTTAGTCGACCAATTCGCACACAAGAATTGGAAAGCTCGAAAGGGCGGTTACGAGACCGCCGCGAAGGAGTTCAAGACCGCGCAGCCCACCGACGCAATTGTAAAAGACTTCACGTACGATAACAATATCTGGAAAGCGGCTGTGGGAGATTCCAACGTCGCCGCACAGCAAGAGGCGCTCAATGCATACAATGCCTTCCTCGATGCGGCAGGCACTGATGGCGCGCGGAAGACGAGGGGACAAACAGTTCAACCAGCAGTAGAGAAAGGTCTCACAGGACGACCGGCGGCCAAGGCGGCTGCCTTGGAGACATTGCTGCTCTTGATTGAGCTCGACAAGGCGGATCCGATCATTGAGGAGCTATTGCCGTATCTTGCACACAAACAACCCAAGATTATCGCTGCAACACTGGAGGCGCTGACCACAATATACCACGCATACGGCTGCAAGACCGTCGAACCGAAGCCAGTGATCAAGCTCCTTCCAAAGGTGTTTGGTCACGCGGACAAAAATGTCAGAGCTCAAGCACAGAACCTCACGGTGGAGATGTACAGGTGGTTGCGAGAGGCGATGAAGCCATTGTTCTGGGGTGAGCTGAAGGAGCTGCAACAGAAGGACCTGGACAAGCTGTTCGAGCCGGTCAAGGCAGAGCCAGCGCCTACACAGGAGCGATTGCTACGATCACAACAAGCTGCGAAAGAGAGGGCTGCTGCAGCACCAGCGGCAGAGGAGGCATACGAAGAGGAGGAAGCTGCGGAAATCGACCTAGAGCCGGAGTTTGAGGCAGTGGACGGCTTCGCAAAGATCCCGCAAGACTTTGGTGAACGCATAAACAGCTCAAAGTGGAAGGATCGAAAGGAAGCAATGGACGAGACACTCGCTGCGGTCAACTTCCCAGCACTCAAGGAAGGACCGTACGATGAGGTGATTCGGGGATGTGCGAAGAGTATGAAGGATGCCAACATTGCCGTGGTGACGGTGGCTGCCAACGTCGTGGAAGCACTTGCAAAGGGTCTTAGGAAGTCCTTCAGCAAGTACCGGAGCACCATCCTTGGCTCAATGCTGGAGCGCTTCAAGGAGAAAAAGGCATCGGTTACTGATGCGATTGGAGCTGCGTGTGATGCTGTGTTCCTGGCGACGAATCTTGCCGATATCCAGACGGATGTACTCGAGGCACTGAAGAGCAAGAACCCGCAAGTCAAGGAGAACTCCGCCAAATTTCTGGCACGAAGTTTGAACACGGCACGTGAAGCACCCACACCAGAGCAAACGAAGGAGATTGTAGAAGGGACGAAGAAGCTGCTCACAGAGAGTGCTGCGCCGCTGAGAGATGCAGGAGCGGAAGCTCTTGGTGTACTATGGAAAATTATGGGCGACCGCAATATGCTGGCTCACCTGGATGGACTGGATGAGATCCGAAAGAACAAGATCAAGGAGTTCCACGATGCCGCAGAACCAAGAGCGAAGTGGAAGCCGAAGGCCGCTCCACCTCCGAAGGCAGCCGCAGCGCCGGGCAAGAAACCAGCATTGGGATCAAAAAGGCCCGTGGTTGGTGGCGCGAAGAAAGCACCTGCGCCTAGAGCAGTCACACCGCCGCTTGTCGAAGATGCGCCTTTACAGCCACGTCCGACCAGCAGACCAGGAATCAAACCTCCAGGTGGTCTGAGACCGCCAGGTGGATTGAAACCGCCTGGCTCTGGCCTGCAAAAGCCTGGCCTGAAAGCTCCCGGCACAGCGACAGCTTCTCCGAAACGCCAGGGCGTCATCCTTGACGACCCACCCATCCCATCTACGCCTAAGACCCTCGGACGAGGCCTCGCAGGACGGCCCCTCGGCCGGCCAGCAGCACCGGCCTCGCCACCTCTCCAGCAACAACCCACCTCTGACCCGTCTGCCTCCGCGTTGAGCTCCCACGAACGCCAAGAACTCGTCGACCTCCGACAAGAGGTAGACATCCTTCGCCAACAAACCTCTGACCTCCGCCACGAGAAACACAAGAACAATTCTCAAGTCGCCGAGCTGCAAGTCCAAAATGCCCAGCTCATCGAAGACCACACCCGCGACGTTCTCCAGATCAAAGCGAAAGAGACTCAGCTCGTCCGCGCTCGCTCTGACGCCGAAGCAGCCGAAGAGCGCGCCAATTCCCTGTCCCGCGAAATAGACCGTTTAAAACGTGAAATTACTCGACTGGGCAGATCGCAGGCTGGTAGAGACAGTCCAATCGATGGCGCGCTCAATGGCGCCGTGTCGCCCCCTCCTCGTCGCGCATACCCGAGCGCGAGAGCGTACAGTAACCTTGACGGCTATAGCAATGGCGCCGCGAATGGTGAAGGTAAGGAGAACTTCGCACACCCTCCCGCGGACGAAGGAGCGAGTAAGCTGAGAACGTTCTCCGGTCCAGGAGCGACTGACTCGCAGCGGCCACATTCACGTACGAGCAGGCCAATGAGTCACGGTTCTGGCGGGAGTGGGCGGGCGACACCGGCTGAGGGCGGAGCGGGCAGGGAGAGTCAGAGGGAGTCGAGTGATGGAGGCGGGTTGGGCAGGAGTCAAAATGAGGGCGTGGAGAGTTGGAGACGGGCAGCGGAGGTGACGCAGAATTTGAAGGCGAGGATTGAAATGATGAAGGTGAGTCGCCGACTGGCTTTGCCTTGTTGATGAAGTGGTACTGACTGTGTTTCTCGAAGGCGAGGCAGAACATTGGAAGAGGACAATAAGCACTCACTTCGCAATGCCGCCGGTCGTCGTCATGGACACTGTCACTTTTCGGTCAGTTCGAGCATTTGGAAGGCGTCAGGCGTTTGGGCGAGATACCACCTGCCCTTTGATATTTTCCAAGAGAGAAAGAGCACGGTACATGAAGGGAGAGGATGACATCGCCCAGAGAGCAGTCTGTAATCACCGAAGTACATACCCGGACCGATCAAACGTTCGAACATCGTATGCTCCTTAACTCTGCTCAGAGATTACCAATTCCTTGCCATGCTGCTTGGACGCCTACCTCGCCCGGACTCCAACGTTGTTTCGGCCGCTGCTTTGTTCAAGAAGCTTCGAGCTGGAAGCGACTCGAGGCTAGACACAGCAAACAGATCATCGAGCGTGCATGACCTATTGGCGAGCAAACTGGGGCCGTGAATGACCATGTCTGCGGAGCATCGAAAGACATGTTCGACGAGGAGAGCAAACAGCACTTATCCCATCACCTTTCGATCACCGATCATATTCGCCGGACTCCCTATCCGTCAACGGATATCTCTGCCTCACAGTCCAAGTATCCATACATCCAACACAATGACAACACCCCTTGAATCATCCTCCCTCTGGACCCACACAATCGCCAACCAGTCGCCCACGCTCATCATCGTCTCCATTGCCTTCCTGATTACCGCGACCATATTCTTCACAGTCCGCCTTGCCTGGCGTTTCTATCACCACCAACGCGGCTGGGACGACCTCTTCTGCACCCTCGCCTTCGTGACGCTGATCATTCAAACCGCCTTCGGGGCAACGGCAGCCCACTATGGCTTCGGCAAACATCGCTCAAATATCCTGGCGACCTTTAAGGACGCGATGTTGTACTTCTATCTGTATCAGATCTGTTATAAACTGCTGGGTGGGTTCACGAAGTTGACATTCTGCGCGATGTATTTGAGGATTTTCCCGCGCGCGGAGGCGAAGATGTGGTTTCGACGGGCGGTTTGGCTGACAGTAGGCGTCACGGCAATGGGCACGATTGCGTTTACGCTGGCAACTGTGTTGCAGTGTACGCCTGTGAGGGCAGCCTGGGATCGGAAGGTAGACGGGAGATGTACGAACAACTTGAGGTTTTGGTTCGCTTATGCGGCGTTCAACACGTTCATGGACATTGTGGTGGGGATTCAGTCCCATGCGCATCCCGAGATGATCAAGTAGCTGATAAGATGCGCAGGTCTACGTCCTCCCGATACCAATGATCAGCACCCTGAAGGTCAGCTCCCGCGAACGCACTGGTCTGCTCTCCATCTTTGCTCTCGGAGCATTCGTCATCGCGGCGTCGATCGTGCGCATGGTGATGCTCAAAGGCAGCGCAGAGTCTTACGATGATCCGACCTGGGGCTCCATGCCGGCGCTGATCTGGACGGAAGTGGAAGCCCATACATCGGTGATTGTGTGCTGCTTGCCGGCGCTGCGGGTGTTGGGCGTGAGGGTCTGGACTGGCATCAGGGGTAAACTGTCGACCGCAACGACGCCCAATGGTATGACTGAGGGCGGCAAAGCTGCCGAAGGTCTAGGTGCTAACGAAGAGAGGAATCGAATGAGAATGGGCACTTTCTCCCATATTCGATACTCGCCTTCCTCGTCGCCGGCCCCGACGTCGAGATATCCGTTCAAGCGCACACGGCTGGCCGATACTCCTGCCGAGCATCGAAACCAGTCGCCTTTCGATCGATTCTATTCGACACTGGGTCTCGGTTCTTCGCGAAATGAGAGCAAGGAGAGTTTGGGGCCACCGCTGGACTTGGCGCCGAAGTTGGACTGGAGCGGAGCAATCTACAAGCAGACTGAGGTGAAGGTGGAAAGCAGGAGTCGAGAGGCGATGGCCCTTGAACAGAAGGCTCTACCCAAGCTCAAAGAGAGTGGACCAGCGACTTTGGAAGACGTTCTCAAGGCAGGTCCTCCGGGACCGCAAGGCAATCGGGCTTGAGGGATGGCGGAACGACGTGCTGTGAAGATGAAAAAGGCTGAATCTGCTGATCTGCTTGATGTTTGGATATCTCTCAATTCATTGTTGATGTGCCAGAGACTGTGTACGAAGATCTGAGACTGCAGACGCATCCCATCGGGGACTTTGTATCTCGACCAGGCTTCTTCGCTCTTCACTTCCAGCCCTCGAGCGTTAATCCTGGCCCTGGACGAAGGTGCGTGGCAGAAACTTGAAAGGCCAGTCCACTCTTGTCTTGTTGCACGTACCTTTGACGCCGGACCGTAATTAGCAGTAGTTGGCTAGAACCCTACCTCTGATTGCAACCTTGATCATCACATCAGATTCACGGCGGAGATTGGGGTAGAGACCCCATGCAGTGCACGTGGCATACATGGACCCCATCTAGTCCACGAGGGTATAAAACCAGGTACACATGAAATGCCTCGCCCACCTCAGATTTCGGCACGGGACCCTCCAGTCGTTCCATCCCCTCCACCATATATGATATGGCAAAGATGTTGTCCATCTGGACGTTGATGATACTCGCGTCGACCGTCTTCGCTCAGCCGGCCACTTCCGACGACAATAGCAGCGAATGGATTCCCGGGCCAACTAACGGCACATATGCATTGGCAGCACAAGGCCTAGCCAACCTCGCGCTGTACAAGACAACTCATCCGTCGAACTGCACCCTCGAAACAGCCCACCGCCGCCAAGAATGGGACTCCTTCACCCGCGACCAAAAGCTCGCCTACATCTCCGCCGTACAATGCATGAGCACCCTCCCCTCCATCAGCAATGCCGTCGATGTCCCCGGCGCACGGAACCGTATCGACGACTTCGCAGCCGTACACATCAACCTCACCCACAGCGTGCACGGCTCGGTACACACACCTCCACCCACCTCCATCTTCGCCCCTTCTTGCTAACGAAAACCCTCCTTCCAACTCTAACAGGCCCTCTTCCTCCCATTCCACCGCCTACTCCTCTACACTTGGGAAACCGCCCTGCGGCAGGAATGCAACTACACCGGTTCCCTCCCCTACGTCGACTGGGGCCGCTACACCAACTCCGTCATCGGCGCCCCCATCTTCTCCGGCGCCGACGACTCCTTCAGCGGCAACGGCCTCCCCTTACATCCACCCCCGACCATCACCATCCCCACGACTCCACCCATAGTCTTCCCCCCGGGCGTGGGCGGCGGCTGCATAACCACGGGGGCGTTCGCCTCTCTCCAGGTGCACCTTGGACCCCTCGGCATGAGCGTCATCGGCGACAACGTGTCGACTCCGAATCCGAGAGAGGATGGAATGGGGTACAACCCGCGGTGTATACGCACGGACCTGAACGTGGTGGCGGTGCAGGGCGCGAGCGATGCGAATACCACCAAGTTGATTGTGGGCAACGACGACATCGGAGGCTTTCAAGACGAGATGCAGGGGGTTGTGAAGGAAGGGCAGGCGCCGTTCTATGGGGTCCATTCGTCGGGCCATGTCATGGTTGGTTCGGATCCCATCGCGGATCTTTACGCCAGTCCTGGGCATCCGTGGTGAGTTCTTCTCTCTTATCCTTGTTCCTCTTCTTGTTGCTCTGGAGAGTGAGCACGGGTCGTGGTGTGGGCTGGGACTGCTTCTTTGGGAGTCGAACTTGTGCATCGATCTGGGTATTTGTGCTCTCGCGCTGATCCTTTTCCCTCCCTTTCTCTCCAGGTTCTTCTTGCATCACGCCATGGTCGGTAAGTCTTAGGTTCCTCCTCGCTGTACGGCGGATATTCCACTAACCACGACTTTTCAAAGATCGCGTCTGGTGAGTGACCTCTCCTCTCCGCCCTTCCTCGCAGCGTGCCCCGAGATCGTGAGCCGGTCAAGGCCAATCGTCTTCCCTGCATCGACAATCCTCCGTCTCTGGTGCATCGCTAACGGAAAAATTAGGTGGATCTGGCAGAACCTGGACATCGAACAGCGGACCAACACCGTCGCCGGCACGCTCACGTTTCGAAATCAACCGCCAAGTCGCAATGCCACGCTGGACGACCTCATCAATGCAGGCGTCAACAACGGGTTCCGAGGAATGAAGATCCGAGATGCTCTGAGCACGACCGAAGGACCGTTCTGCTATATCTATGTGTGAGCAACATCGACAAGGCAGGGGCCAGTGCAGTGCGTTCGCGTCGCAGCGGGTGGCGGGGCTTTTGCATGGAGTTTGGCGTGGACCTGGCCGTTGGGCGTTTGCATAACAGTGATGTGGCGTGTTAAGAATGATCGAAGCCAGTGGCACTTTTCTTGCGTAATACTTCCTGGGTTGCTTCGTGCCCAGCTCGGTGACATGCCATACCACACTCAGGGGGCAGTGATTTTCGTGTTGCTCTCTCACACCAACACTATCTCCTCGGATGGCATCGCGTTCTCCCAGAACCCACCATACATCACCTCATCATCGGCGACGAAAGCCTCACACAGCATCCGATACTCTCTGACCCTCGGACCCGTGTCCAGCGTCGGTCTCAGCACGATCGGCACCGGAGCGCCTCGCATCGCGGCAACGGTATCTCCCCACGCCACACCGACTTGCGCCAGACCAATGTAGCCTCGCTCGGTGACGAAGACGACTCTCCCGCAGAGGAACGTCGAGATCGCATGATAAGTGCCTTGAGCTTCGTTTCCAATAGGTGATGAGGGCTCGTCTTTCGACAAACGTAGCATCTCTACCAGCGCTTCGTATCTCGACACGGCTTCTTCAGGAGTCAGACGTTGCCCGCCGACTTGATCGACGGTGATGGTGCGTGCGATCGCGGTGGCGAGATCGGCGTAGGGCCTGCCGCGGTCGCCATGCATGTGGAGCAGGGACATGGATTGGTAAAGCCATGCTCGTAAGTCTACGAAGAGATCTGACGGGTCGCTGCTGGTGACTTGTATGGCGTCCGTACCGGCGGCGAGGACCCGGTCGAAGAATTTGGTGGTGATGGGTAAATTGAATCGGAACCCGTTGGCTCTGCGTTCCTCAATTGTAGGCACCATCGCTTTGATCTCGCACCCGCCAGCGCTGTAGATTCGGTTCTCGTACCACAGCGGTCGTGTCCGCCATGGAACACTCCAGTCGGGCACCCACGACGGCAAGTCAAGGCGTTGATTGCACGTTCCCGCAGTGCAAACGAACTCCAATTGTCTTTGGACAAGGAGTTTCTCATCACAGCTAGATTCCGTGATGGCGCTTGCAAGTCGTAAGAGATACTGCAAGGCGAACCGCTTGTACAGCATATCGATCGGTATGCCATAGTCGGGTCTATCCCAGAGTCGAGCCAGATGATGGAAGGCATACAGCTTATCGCGATGATCAGTCGCTTCGCAGTCCTTCGCGATACTGAGAATTCGCCATGCCAATGAGCCCTCATCGGCAAAATCTCTCACAGCCTGCTTCGTGCCTTGCTCGGTGACTAATCGCAGTTTCTGAATGAAGGCAATATGCTGGGCGGTGGTCCTCGTGCCTGGTGTGGTCGTACGCTAGGCTGTCGAATTGTATCGATGGCCCGAACTAGCTGCACAAAGTCATCCCACGTGGCTGTTACGGTCCCGCAAGTGATGACAATCTCTCGGGCACACACCACCTCCTGTATCACCCAAAGACGTCGCCACCAAGGCCTCTCCAGAAGAGCGATAAGACCTGACCAGACACCAGTTGCCCATGGCTCAATTTCGCTCGGAGTCTTGCCCGGCTGCGTCAGTTCGCTCGGATCATCGTAGAGACTTGGCCAATACTTTCTGATCCTTCTCGGCAACTGCATCGCTGCAGATGATCCACGACTCTCCTCTCCAAGCCAGACTATCACACCGCTCGCAGCGCGGTAGACCAGACCCATTCTGCTGGTTTGCTCATTATGGTCGAGGATGTTGGTCTGATCTATACATAATTGGTCTTGAAAGAATCAGCAGTCCATACGGCCACAGTTTCGTCTCGAGCTCACCGATCCACAGATTCACGACCGAATCCTTCGCCCTCGCATTGCGCAGCACAGCGAACAGGTTGGCCGTGATGTTGATCGGCTTGCCATTGCACCAGATCCTCACGTCGGCTTCGGCACTGCCCCAACAATACGACAGGGCGACGAATTTGACATCTTCGTCTGCCAGCGATACTTCTTGAAGGCGGCATTCGATAGTCGGGTCATCATGTTCCCCCGGCCATAGATTGACGATGCGAAAGGCCGCGGCTCCTCTCGACGGAGAAGTTGCTGACCACGAAGACGAGCGAGATGCAGCCATGCAGGGCAGTGGAAGAGGATCGCAGCGACCCGCTTTCTTACCGATTGTGCCACAGAGTCACCAGACTGCGTTCCACGTCGGCAGCCAAGCATATGATGGTGGCTTGGTGACGATCATCGCGAGGCTTTCCGGCCATCCCTCGGTCATCCTGGGCGTTGCTGACTTGAGATGACATGGTGACGAGTTGCAGCGAGGATGTACCAGGAAGAAAGTCGCGAGATACGGATGATGTTCTATCCAAGGAGAAGATGGGATTGGCCTGAGGCAAAACCAAGGGAGAATTCGATCGTGGTCCCAATCAAAATTTGATGAGGATCTTGTTTAGGCTGATTCGGTATGAACTTTCATTGAAACTGACCTCTGGTTCAATCGGAACGCCCATATATGCTCGCTCCGTACCTGATGAGCAATGCTAGCAGTGCCATTGAGACCCAAACCATCTGCTTCTGCTCATGTAAACCAGCGGAAGTTGTCGATTATTCAGGACCACGTCGTCCGCTCTCAGGCAATATTGTAGCCATTCCACTCCACTTGCGACTCGCGAGCAGCTTTCGGCGAATGTGTGCCGGGGGTTTTCATTCACCGTCGCCCGCCGGCAGTGTCGGCGCACAGGCTAATAATGACGGTCGGCTGATGACTGTGAGGCGAACCGCTGCCTTAAAGGTGGTTACAGAAACCTTCGTCATTCGCAGGGGTCCGTTTGGAGGGGCAATTCACGTTTCAAAAGTTCTGACTGCTCTTCCAAACAACAACTCTCAACAAACAGAACGACCAAAACCACCACCGCAACAACCACAAACACATTTCCCCTACACAACGCCGCAACCATGTCTTCCTCCCTCGAGCAGCTCAAGGCCACCGGCACCGTGAGTACCACACTCCACCACTCCGACGCGGCCCTCACCCGTCTGGCCGGCGTTTGTACCACGAACAAAGCTGATTGAACGCCTTCAGACCGTCGTCTGTGACTCCGGTGACTTCGCCACCATCGGCAAGTACAAGCCGCAAGATGCTACCACCAACCCATCTTTGATCCTCGCCGCGTCTAAGAAGCCCGAGTATGCGAAGCTCATCGACGAGGCGGTCCAGTACGGAAAGAAGCATGGCAAGAGCATAGATGAGCAGGTGGATGCGACACTTGACAACCTCCTCGTCCAATTCGGAAAGGAGATTCTCAACATCGTTCCTGGCAAGGTCTCAACTGAGGTCGATGCGAGGTTCTCCTTCGACAAGAAGGCGTCCATTGACAAGGCCCTTCACATCATTGATGTAAGCTTGAGCCATCAGACGTTGTGACAGAACTCGCAGCTGACA
This sequence comes from Zymoseptoria passerinii SP63, assembly GCA_000223825.2. NCBI lineage: Eukaryota > Fungi > Ascomycota > Dothideomycetes > Mycosphaerellales > Mycosphaerellaceae > Zymoseptoria > Zymoseptoria passerinii. Next base: position 62,359 of record AFIY01000419.1, read on the forward strand.
ATTGCCAAACAGCTCTACAAGGAGGTTGGTATCGACAAGTCCCGCGTTCTCATCAAGCTCGCCTCCACGTGGGAGGGTATCCAGGCCGCCCGCGAGCTCCAGAGCAAGCACGGCATTAACTGCAACTTGACCCTCATGTTCTCCCTTCCCCAGGCCATTGCCGCCGCTGAGGCCGGTGCTTTCCTCATCTCTCCATTCGTCGGCCGCATCCTCGACTGGTACAAGGCCAACACCAAGACCGAGTACACCACCCAGAACGACCCCGGTGTCAAGTCCGTCCAGCACATCTTCAACTACTACAAGAAGTTCGGCTACAAGACCATCGTCATGGGTGCCTCCTTCCGCAACATCGGTGAGATCACCGAGCTCGCTGGCTGCGACTACCTCACCATTGCGCCAAACCTTCTCGAGCAGCTCTACAACAGCACAGACGCCGTGCCACAGAAGCTCAAGTCCGAGGATGCCGGTTCGCTTGACATTGAGAAGAAGAGCTACATCGACGACGAGGCCGAGTTCCGCTTCCAGTTCAACGAGGAGCCAATGGCCGTGCACAAGCTCTCCGAGGGTATCAGCAAGTTCGCCGCGGACGCCGTCACTCTCAAGGACATCCTCAGGCAAAAGATCGAGGCTTAGATTGGTTTTCGTTACGTTACGAGCGTGTGATATCTCGGGCAGACTGTCGGCTTGGAAAAGGGACTAGGATGATGGCCTTGTAGCTGGACAGATAGCTTCAATCACCAATGAGTTCATGTCGACAACACGATGCTACAGTCCTCTCCAGTCCGGCTTCCGGTCATCCACCTGCAGCGCTTACGATTTTCTCAGACTACGCAACAGGAGCAGGAGCGATGGCGACTTCTTCCTCCTCCGTTCGTCGCACCTTGGAGAGTGCGAAAGTCCATTTCTTGGCGTTTTTCAACACCTCCCCCATGTCGAGCCATCGTTGGCGGGCGGAGGCCCTCCCAAGGTCCCAACAGCAAGAAGTAGCGCCCGCCCCACGAAGCATTCGTCGACAGTAGTAAGCGCTATATTCCTGTATGCAGGATACGCGTTGTACGAGGCGGCGCGGGTAGAACTATCAGGTGAGATTCACTCCACCACTGTGAAACCCATTGGTCGCTCCCTACTGGAGCGATCACCATTTCACGGGTCACACCCCGACCCATACAATGGGAGTCCAGATCTTTCTTTTTGAAAAGGGTTCGCTGAGTTGGAAGCCGGGGAGGCATATAAACCGGTCAGCCTTCCCTCGAGACCAAGTCTCACCACTTCCAAAACAATCTCGAAAACCTCAATTACCTACCAACACGATCATTCCCAAGGCACAACAATCAATTCGACATCGCAATGAAGCTGATCACCACCTTTGTCGGCCTTCTGGTCTCGCTCCAATTCGGCACCGCCGTAGCTCTGGCGCGGCCCAATGAACCTATATCTCATCCGGGAACCGCACCTTGTGGGGGTTCAAATGGCGCGACCAATGGAGGTTCGTTGTTATCTGGGGCTTCGTATTGCATTCCTTTATCCTGAACAGACATTCTGTTGACGAGCAGAGGGGTGCACCGTCAATCGTGATTGCTCTACGCCGCACATTCAGAAAAGGTGTGGAGGTCAAAGCAACTTCATCGCTGGAACTGGTGGCGGGCGGGTTCGCGTGAGGGAATTGCACCATTGTGGAAAGACTTTCACACATGCAATGGCGGGTCAATTTCGCAGGTCGGATAGGATGGGAGGGAGTCTTGCGAGGAGATATCTAGTCGCAATCTGCTTCGGTCATCACACAACTTCTCCGATTGACAAATGTAACTTGTTGCACGGCGGCCGTCGATGGACCTTCATCCGACTCATCGGGCACTCGAGTGATCCACGTCAGAGGTGGGGCAAGCTCGGCGGGGCAGTTTCAATCCATCTCCCAATCTCCCTCCCACCTTCACTCTGTTTCTGCCACGACAATCATTTTGACAATACTCGCCAAGTTATCGAAACACTCACAACACAAACGCCAAACAACTACATATACCAAACACCGCCACAATGGTCAAAGCAGGTACGTACGTATCAGTGGCGTCGAGGCATCCCATTGGGTTCACCCTCGACAAAGTTGGAGCTTGATCAAGCAAGAATGAGCATGTTTCGACCACCTCATCCAACCGGGCGGTGGCATTGCCTCCATCAAGGTCGTGCACTCGAAGTTCGGCCGTTGGTGTGCGGCTGTGCGAGACCAGGCATCCCGACGGCACCTCACATGGGACGACCCGCACCTTGATGGCGGAGCTGATGTTCCTACGACCCATCTCGAGCTGTCATCATTGATGCTGTATAGGTATACTCCAAGCTGACATGTCGTACCTCCAGTCGCTGTCCTTCGTGGAGACTCCAATGTCAAGGGCACCGTGATCTTCGAGCAGGCCTCTGAGAACGCCGAAACCACCATCACATGGGACATCACCGGCAATGACCCCAACGCCGAGCGCGGCATGCACGTCCACGCCTTTGGTGACAACACCAATGGCTGCACTAGTGCTGGCCCTCACTGTAAGCGACATATACCCTTACTCACATACAGCCTGCAGAGGCTGCAGAGAGCTCGATCTGATCATCAATTTCTCTCACACAGTCAACCCTCACTCCAAGGAGCACGGCGCCCCCGAGGACTCTGAGCGCCACGTCGGCGACCTGGGCAACTTCAAGACCGACGGCCAGGGCAACGGCAAGGGTAGCGTGACGGACAAGCTCATCAAGCTGATCGGACCCGAGAGCGTGCTCGGCCGCACCATCGTCGTGCACGGCGGCACCGATGATCTCGGCAAGGGAGGCCACGCCGAGAGCAAGAAGACGGGTAACGCTGGACCAAGGCCCGCTTGCGGTGTCATTGGTATCGCTGCTTAGATTGGCGATGAAAGATGATGGAACGAGGATGCGATGCAAGACATGTATATGCTGAGCAGAGGACATACTTAGCGTCATGAATATCACTCATTTGTGCATCACCATCCGTTTGTTGGCGTTCTCAGTCGAGTTGCTGCCAGGCAAAGGTCGCTCCCGATGTCACGTCAATCTCTCTTACGCCATCGGATCGAGTCTGAATGGAACGAGTGCTTCCATATAGAGCAATGTGCAATGCGTTTGCCCAGTTGAGTTGGAAGGTCGGTCCAGCTGGCCCGTGCTCAAGCACAAGATGTCCCCTTCGCACTCCACCTCGCCTCCTGCTCGTCTTGCTCGTCTTTCCCAACATCGAAGCAGCTATTCTACTCTCTCTCTCCGCTCAGCGAAGCACTGTGGCACACGAACATGTCGCGGAATGTGGCGAAGATGAATGCACGCCGAGATCGAACCCGGACCGATACCCCATATCGCTACCGAACGGCCCTTCTACGGACTACCAACGACGCGCAACGAGGGACTGGACCAAGTCGGGGAAATTTTGCCAAATCACGATGTTGAAGATGCGCACGATGCGATCGGGTTGTGGACAAAGGCTTGAAACATTAACGCTGGTCATGCGATCTCTCTGTCTTTCTGACAGGCTCCAGGCGACTGGATCAAGCGCATTGGTTTCTGCACTTTGATGCGCTTCCGTCGAGGCACACAAGGTGGAACGAACATGTTTTGAGGGTCGTCCTTAGGATTCTCGACAGTCCACATGAAATTCCACTACCCGATCTGCCCACATCCCCGTCCCACTGCTTTTCATCGGACTGCGGCGGAGGGAGTGGGCCCATGGAGACCCCAAGGAATCGACTTACATCAGTTGACCATCACTGCTGTTCCGAGAACTCTTTTCTCCACCCTGTCTGGCGCGGTGTCGCGCGCGTGTTGGCAGAAACGGGTGAAAAGGGTCTCGTTCGCGCCCGACTGTGAATTTTGCTGGTAAGTTGTTGTCTATCTTTTCACTTCCTCTTTCTCGATACCCTGTCCTGCAATCGCATTTGTAGCGCGCTCTGGTTATAGCTCCGGCACATCTGCGATCGTACATCCTAGATTCTAGGTCCGCACTCTGCGATCGCATTGCGAATTGTGTCTGAAGTCCTGACAAGAACGAACAAACGAGATGCATGCTCCACTCTCTGCGCAACACGTGGCAAAAGTGTCTCCCAACGGCGAGCCGCATATCGCGAGCGATATGAAGAATGCTGGCGCGGGAACTTTGGAGGCAGAACACAATCCCGGACGAGCACCAGGAGTAAAGTTAGAAAGGCCTGGCATGCCGCGCTTTACAACAAGCAAAGAAAACGTTCTCGCGCAATTCTTCATCGGAAGCATCGATCAGGGCACCACGAGCTCGCGATTCATCATATTTGACGGGACCGGTCAGCCAGTCGCCAGTCACCAACACGAATTCCAACAACACTACCCAGAGTCTGGTTGGCACGAACACGATCCCAAGGAGTTGGTCGCGAGCGTGGAAGTGTGCGTGAAGAAAGCGACCCATGCTTTCTTAGAGCTTGGTCATGATTTAGACGACCTGCGCGTTATTGGAATCACCAACCAGCGGGAGACTGCCCTTGTCTGGGACCATGAGACTGGAGAGCCCCTGCACAACGCGATCGCATGGCCAGACACTCGCACGAAAGGTCTTGTTCGTGATCTGAAGGCGAAGGAGAAAGAGCTCGGACTCAACTTGTCTTCCAAAACTGGAATGCCGCTTTCTACATATCCTTCAGCGGTCAAGTTAATGTGGTTGCTCGACAATGTCCCGAAGGTCAAGGAAGCATACGATGCGGGAAGGCTGGCTTTCGGTACGGTGGATACCTGGTTACTGTACAATCTGAACGGCAAGGATCCTGAGTACTTTGTCACGGACAGCACGAATGCCTCCCGAACCATGTTCATGAATCTGCATACCGTAAAGTACGACAAGGAACTTCTGGAATTCTTCAATCTCGACATGGACAAGCTGCATCTCCCGCGAATCGTGCCTTCATCTGACGCAGCGGCATACGGAAAGATGGCATCGGGTGCACTGGCAGGAAAACGAATAGCAGGATGTCTCGGGGATCAATCTGCCGCTCTTGTTGGGCAGCAAGGTAAGTTGGGTAGCAGTTTGTTGCCTTTCAACACCTTTCTGACGAGCAAATCACAGGTTTCAACCCAGGATGTGCGAAAAACACGTACGGCACAGGATGCTTCCTACTTTACAACGTCGGAGAGAAGCCGGTCATATCAACGCACGGCTTACTCGCCACCATCGCCTACGACTTCGGTGGCCGTCGAAAACCCGTCTACGCACTCGAAGGTTCCATCGCCGTCGCAGGCTCCGGCGTCAAATTCCTCATGGACAACATGGGCTTCATCACCCACGCCGAGAAAATCAGCGACCTCGCCGCCACGGTCGAAGACAACGGCGGCTGCGTCTTCGTCACCGCCTTCTCAGGCCTGTTCGCGCCCTACTGGATCGACGATGCCAAGGGCACCATCTTCGGCATCACCCAACACACCCAACGCGGACACATCGCTCGCGCCACCCTCGAAGCCACCTGCTTCCAGACCAAAGCCATCCTCGACGCCATGGAGCTCGACAGCGGGCATAAACTCTCCGACCTCGCCGTCGACGGAGGTATGTCGAGTTCGAATCTTTGCATGCAGACGCAAGCGAATATTATCGGAATCCCGGTGGATCGACCTGCGATGAGGGAGACGACGGCGTTGGGCGCGGCCATTGCGGCGGGGTTCGCGGTGGGGATCTGGAAGGAATTCGGGGAGTTGAAGGCGATTAATCAGAAGGATCGGATGCAGTTTCATCCGGACGTTGATCGGGAAGTGTCGGAGAAGATGTTTGGGAAGTGGCAGAGAGCCGTGTCCATGACGAAAGGATGGTGAGTGTTTTTGTTCCACGGCTTGTTCTGAGCGATGTGCTAATCTGTTTGTATAGGCTCGATCCTGGGGAGGGAAGTGACGACTTTTAGCTGCTGTCTGGTTCCGATCGAAGAACTACTATTACGATGCTCATGAGATCAGTGTAATGCAACGCGAGCGCATGATGATGCTTTTCTCGATCTTCCAGTCGACGCGTACGGCGGGCAGGATGTCCCGCGAGCTTACTCTTTCAACAACATGGCCTTGTGCATTCACCGCTGACTTGACGTACATGCGCGGCCATGCCCTCGTCAACTCACCGATCGTTCTCGGCAGTGATTCCGGGCGGGGCACACGGCACTGCATGCCGTGTTGCATAGGGTGACGAGTTTCATGATTTCATCTGATCAGAGCTACGCTCAGGCAAGGAGATGCAGATTCCGCAGCACGACGTTTTCTCTCAAAGTCAATCCGGAGTACACTTCGACGCTAAGGAATCACCGCGGGCCACTCATAGGCCGTACGGTGCCTTCTCCGATTCTCCGAATGCCAAACGTGGAGTCGGTTTCTTTCGAGCAGGGTATCTAACCCCCCGCCTGCAGAAACAACCAAGTCGTCGGGTTGTCGGACGGCGTTCCGTTTCCATTCGAAGTAGTTCTACATTGTCGCAAAATATCACTGATCGATTCCGGATGCAAGCGAATAACGGCGGGAGCATGCCACAGCCAGCTACTACCCGGCCGTGGGATGGTCTGCTCGACGTCCGCATCTTGCCGGAAGCGTGGGGAGGCACAATACGACATGGACTCGGACTATGGGAGTTCGCATGCATTCAGCAGGACGAGAGCCCACAGCCGACGAATGACAAGCTGCAATGCAACATTCTGAAGCCTCATTCGCTGTCGCGTCAGACTTCACCCCAACCAAGTCGAAATACCCCACCCGCCTGTAGAGAGCCGTGTGGTACCGCCGTCAAGTGTGCAGACCCTTTGGTGCCTCGTCTGGCGGTTGATATTTGTGTGGACTCGTCCTCGTTACACGGCGTCGCTGCTCTCCACTGGCAGAATTTCTCGGAAACAATCGACAGCCGTTGCTTGCCGCCTTTGCAAGTGCCGCCTGGGATGGCATCGAGACCTTGTACCACAATTGTCGGCTCTTGTCGAGTTTGCTGGACTGTTGTCCTTATATGCCTTGGACTCCCTGCTTGAATGTCCACAGAACGACCACTTTCTCGATCCAGGAGAATCGTCTTACAATCGATCTTCGTGTCAAGAACTGCTCAAGATGTGCGAATACACCAAAGTCGAATATGCGTGTAAGTGGAGACCCATGCACCTCTGATCGTAGCCTCAGAACTGACATGTCCATCTTCTTGTTCAGGTGGACATCTCAGGTTTACCGTTCGAGCATGGTGTATGTTCACCCAGCTTGCACGATTGCTCGGATGTTGATCCATCTCAGGTATCAAATATCAAGAATCACACAAGCGCTGTCCAGCAAATGTCGTCGCCGTCGAGTACCGACTAGACGAACGATGCGGTAGGTCAACTCGAGGCCCTCGTTCGCTATAACGATACTGATTGATCAACAGGTGACTGCCGAGATACGTCCTCAATGAAGTGGTCATTGAAACGAAAGTCATCCACGGTCGCCGTCCAGAACACCAAGAGATCCACCTCGAAGACCAGGAAGTGAAGCCAGGGCAAGCCGAGCGCCGGTCGCGCGAATGGGAAGTAGGGGTTTGATTCTCGTTGGGGTCGTCCAACGCAGTACATTACATCAGAAGCAAAACGAAACAAAAAAGGTATCACCCGTCTCGTATCATCCGTTGTTCGTTCTTTGCCAGCGGTCAAACAGCCAGGTCATTCGAATCATTCAATCTTTATTCCATGGCTGACAGCTGCCTGCAGCATGCACACGCGGCTTCGCACGACCGTCCGGTCGGGTTCCTTGACGCGGCGTGTAGCGATCTGTGTGGCCTTGCGCCCGATATGCAGCTGTCGTGCAAATCGGGGTTGCTGGTTACATCCGCTTTCGGAATGAATCGACATTGTCATCGATGGGTCGATGGGTCAATTCCGCTCGGCAGGGCTTCCGACATCTGGACGAAGCCAGGACGGCGAGCGTGGGACCTTTCGAAACACTGTTTTCTCTGGTTCGGTCGAATGAATATCGTGGATCTGGAGACGCTTACATGCACCTGAAAGCAAGTAGACACCGGTATACGGGACGGAACTTCGGCCGCGGAAGTCGCACTGCAACAGAGATCGTCTGACAAGAGAGCCTTGCTTGTTGTCGACAGTCTGGACACCGCCTGTTTGACAATGTGCAAATTTCATTCTCAGTCGGATCACTGCTAGTGATCAGTTTCAGACAATTGGGCGCGAAATGACATATTCGATGCCATCTCGGGAACGGGTACCTGCAGCCAAAAGACTGTCGGATGATTCAAGAAAAATTAGTCACTTGTGACAGCCGCACGAGCTATGTTGAACGTCGCTCTCCAAAGGCCATTCAATCTGATGGAAACGTTTGGCCTGGCCAAAACGCAGGTGCGTCGGATCACTGCTAGGCAATGTATCGTCAACCCGTGTGTGTGTGTGTCTGTGTCGCGAATCAAGGCAGCCCTTCCGGCTGCATTCAATATTCCGAGCTCTGCTCTGGGCTCGTGGGATCAATCGAAACGTATCAGCTGACATCGGTCACTGCACTTCGGGCACGTGCATGCGTCGATGACATTGCCGTTGCAGCTCGCTTCGACTGCGGTCTATGCAACTGACAAGCTAGCACAGGCGACCTTGTGATTGAAACCTTCTCTCCCCACGAAGAAGGAGTTGTACTCTGCGAAGCGTGGGGTGTGGGAAGGCAGTGCTCAACAGCAGGCTCTGTAGGTCACCGAGACAAGAGGGCAATGTACGAGTCCTGGATTGGCAGTTTTGATGTTGCCTTTGTCACCATGCCGGGTCAGTCCGTCCGAGCAGCAGAGCATTTCGACACACGCTTTGATGATGACCATTCAGCCACAGGCGAGGACCCGGATCGCTCTGAATGAACCGGAGCTGCAGATCCAGATGCAGCCATGCTCGCAACGCCGGCTTGTGAGACGACGTTTGAAATCGACTTTGATGTGGCCCACGTTCGAACTTGCAATGTACATTTCTACAATGCCGGGCTGTACAATCCAACACCAATCCCCGTTACCCATATGCACTCAACCCACGACTTCGACTTCGGGACCTATTCAGATCCGCAGCCTCTTCTCTTATCACTCTCCTGCTGCCCTGGTCCTCATTCAGCACTGCCCATATGTCCTTCTTTGTGACCAGTCCCGCCAGCCTGCCTTGATCCGCAAACACGACGAATCTCAAGCCGAGCTTCTGAAACATTTCATTCGTCAGCATGAGACTGCTTCTCGAATTGAGCGTGATAGGAGTCTGGTCCATCCACGGACGAAGATCAAGAGTCGTGGTTGGGTCGGCGAAAGGTGCATGCTGGAAGTAGCACTGCGTGCTGCCAGGCAGAGAGCGAGAAGAGGTGTCGAGAGCAAAGGTGAGCTCGGCTCGGGAGATGTAGCCCAGTAGAGTCACTTCTGTAATGGTTACAACCGGGAAGCCGCGATATGGATGATGCTCACGGAGGAGATCCCTGAGTGAGTTGATGGTATGTTCCGTGGCAGTGATGCAGACCAGGTCCTCGGCGCGGGTCATGACCTCGGAGATGGGTACGTCTGGCACCGGGGAATCATCTTTGTTGTCTAGAAATGGGTACTTCTGGAAGTGAATCCACGACTCGTATATTCCTGCTTTGCCAAAGGCATCACCGACCCATTTGCTCAGCATGACTGCGATCATGATGGGTAACACGTATGTGAGAGCGCCGGTGAGCTCGAACATGATCACGATGATTGAGACCGTCATTCGCGTGGCTCCTGCAAGCGCAGAAGCGGCCCCGACGACTGCGTATGTCCCAGGCGTGACGCAGGGCACATCGGGCTCGCAGGAAGCGAACGCAAAGAAGTCCGAGTGCTCACGTTGCCATACTTCGACAATGAGTCCGATGACACGGCCATAGAGCGCACCTACAGCCATAGACGGCAGGAGGATTCCAGCCGGTATTTGCAGACCAAAGGTCACGGTTGCTAACAAGAATCCAAGGACAGCCGATACCAGCAGAACGAGGATGACACCAGTGTTTGCCACGCCAGACTTGCACAGTCCGAGAAAGTCGTCTGTGATGTCTCTGCACTCGGCGAAAAGGTACTCCACCAGCTCGCTGGATTGTGCTCGTAGAAACGTGATTGGGAAGCTAATGAGCGCCGTAAGGAGAGCCACGAGGATCACCTCCCGGATTGGATCTGTCCGAAATGGATTGCTCAATGAGTTTCGCCAGCTCGCCACACGCATGTTCAGTTTGATAAACATCGCTCCGTATAGCCCGCCCATGATCCCGAGCACTGCAAATGGGATGATTTCGAACGCGTGCCAGCCGCTGTGGTATGTGACCTGATATAGCACCAGTTGGCCGGTTCTGAATGGATCGTATGCTTGAAGCGTGACGGCAGCCACCATCGCGCAGACAAATGACGCCCACATTGTCTTGTCCGGGAAGTAGTAGCTCAGCTGCTCCAAAGAGAACAACACTCCTCCGATGGGGGCTCCAAACGCCACAGAGATTCCGCTAGCAGCGGCAGCGGACAGAACTTCGCGCTTCCTCGCTTCGTTGTCATTGATCCCCGGGAATAGCTTCATGAATAGGTTGGCGCAACAGCACGCCACATGCACCAGCGGACCTTCCTTTCCCAGCCACATGCCAGATGCCACCGCTAGGCATAGACCCAAGCTCTTCACCAGTAACGTCCAGCCACCCAGGAATCTCCGTATTACAACCCCTCCCAACATCGTCTTGATCTCCGGTATACCGCTCTGCTTCGCGTACACAGAGAAACGCACGACCAGCGTGCTCGCCGCCGCAGCGAACAGCAACGAGAACAGGACGAAAATAATGTACTCGACAATGTATCCTCCGCTCTTGTTCCCGATTCCCACATGTCCGCCCCAGGTATTCCATCCAGGACATTGTGCGTATGATTCTGCACCCCAACAGCAAAATACCCTGTTCAAGTAGAACCCTCCCCCTCCTTCTCCATCCACATCTCTGCATACTCCAGTCTTCAAATCTCCCAACCAATCACTAGCCACATCAATGCCCGCCGCAATGCTCCCCACCGCAATTCCCGTTGCGATCAAGACCCACCAAATCTGGCTTGCATCCACGAGCAGACGTAATTGTCCAACGATGCCCGTAGCGCTGGCATGAAGTTGCCGTTGTCTCGTCCGCTCTTTACTATACTCGTATATCCAATCGATGGCCGTGAGATTATCGTAGCCTACTCTTCTTCCCGGGCCTTCCACATACCAGTCCAGCGAACCCGGGGTTTTTGGCGCATGGTCGGCATCGTAAGCGGAATTATTCGCCGACTGGTTGCGGCGCCTAGGCGATGCGTTTGTATCGGAGGCGGCTGTTGACGGCGGGCGGAAGGGACTTGGGAGAAATCGCGACGCAAGAGAGGGTTTCCGAGGCTTTGCTGCGCGCTTGAAGGAGATGCTGTCGAGGGTGCCATTGCCGATGCTTAGGGGATCCTCAGCTGCAAGGAGCTCGTCTTCATCGTCGCTGTCGCGCTCACTACGGCTAGAAGATGCGATAGGTGTGGCTGGGCCGGCTATATTTGAAGACGAGGAGCTGGACATGGAGCATTTGTTCGAGAGCTTCTTGTCAGCAGGAGCTCATAATGATGTAGATATTGTCAAAGATTAGGAGACGTTCATGCTTGCATGTGATCGCGGCGCGGCTACGCGTTGAATCGGGACCGATTGGTCTCAGATCTACAAAGCGACAGAGGCACGATCGTTCGCCGGATCGGGGTATTGCAAAGTAACATGAAAGCAATGTAATGGTATGCTTCCACTTTTGTGCAAAACGCCAAAACAGTCATAAGCAGGTCGATAGACAGACTCCCTCTGGGAGACCGCATGTCGACTATCCTCGCCCGAGACTCAGTTCTCACCACCGCTTTCCTCGCCTTCACTCTCCTCCATAGGCTTCCTCGAAGACCCCTTCGTCGCCTCCAGTCCCAATGAGGTAACGTACAGGAAGTACCCATCCTTGAAGTTGTCGATGTGACTGAAGAATCTCCCAAACTCATTCCTCTCTTCCTCCTCACGGAAGATTCGCTGGTAGATCTCCCTCTCCTTGAACGCCTCGAGCTCCTTTTCGTAGTTCGAGAAGATCAACTTTTCGCGGCCGTGTTTGGGTGCCGAGAGATTGTTGTATGTGTCAAAGACTGGACGTTCCAGCAGAAGACCAAGGCCCGGGACCTTGGGGATAGAGTAGCGGTTCTCCGAAAAGCTGTCGAGCATCGTGGGTCTAATCTTTGAGCCGCTGCGAACGAGAAGTGTGACCATGCCGACCATCTTTCGGATTTGGTGCATCATAAAGCTCTGACCGTGTACTTTCAAACTCAGCCATTCGCTCTTTTCTTCGTCGGGACCTTCGCCGATGAGGATAGGCTTGGGGTTGACGACGAAAGACTTGATATGACGCTTCGCGCTGGGATCTTTGTACGTCTTCTGGATGGTGTAATTGTGGTAGTTGCGAGTCCCGACGTATTGAGACAATGCGTCTTGGATGCGTTCAATACGTGTCGCAGGTATGCGGTAGTGACGTTTGGCTGCCGTGTATGCGTTACGAAGGCGTCGAGTAGCAGCACGCAGCCGTTGCGTTCGCTCGATCTCCGCTGGGGTGGCTTGTGGCTTCGCGACAGTCGTTGTCTGCTCACCATCTGCATTCCCAGCATCCTCCGACTTCACCGGCGTCGTCTCGCTCAACTCGGGCTTCACATCTGAGGACCTCTCAGCTCCTTCTTCAGTAGGCTGATTGATGATTATGGCGGCCTCCTCGGTCTTCTCTGGCTCTGGCTCGGTCTTCGTAGCTGTGTTCTGGACTGTTGATCCCACTTTAGCCACCTTGTCCGTATCGTCGTTCGGTACCACTTTTGCGCTGGCCTCTTCCTCGCCTTGCAGTGCTTTGACGACCTCCCAACGTATGTCCTCGTCAATGCTGTCCAGTATAGGCTTGATGACCTCTTCGTCGACCTTCTCCCAGAATCCCTTCACTTCCTCCTGTCGAAGCTCGTAGCCTGCGCGATCATCTGCCTGATCTGCCATTGCCTCCAGCTGCTTCGCTAACCAGCAGCTGTGATGTGGAGGCAAGAATGCGTGTGATGGGATCAGGTACTCGTACCATCGACTATCACACGCCTGATAGCATGAGAAACTTCCAATTGTCCTCTCGATACCCCAGACTCGAATCTGCGAACTTAGCTCTGCGTTGATCTTCTCAACTATGTCCTTGTCCTCCACGATCAATTTCAGACTGATCATGTTTCCCGCAGCATGCACACCCTTATCCGTCCTTGCACACCGCACGAAACTGCTCTTCTTGGGATCTTCAGCATTTGCCTTGCTGATGGCACCAGCCCGGACAAAAGCCTGGAACAGATCGCCTTCAATGGTCTTCTCGCTTCCAGAGATCTGCATGCCCTTGTATCCGGTTCCAGAGTAGCCAATCATCACCGCAACTTTGTGCTTCGGTCGTCGCTGTTCCGCCTCGATTTCCTCTTTTGGGAATATAATGCCCTGTCCTTGTGCGCCGTCCCTCAATCGACGCTCTTCGACGCTCTTGCGCATCAGCGTTCTTTTGTCGGCGGTCTGGGTTGGTGTCACTTGGGGTCAGAGTCAGTCATGCTTGACGGTCGAGGGCTTTCGATACGTACAAGTACTCCCCTCTTCCCATATCGCCTTTCTTATGGCGCTTATCGTCGTTACGTCCACCTCCTCCTCGACTTCCATGCCGCATCGGTTTGTCGTTGAAAGCTCCCTTCCGCTTCTTGCCGCGATCGTTGTTGAATTTCTTCGAGCGGTCGCCAGTGTCGCGATTGTTCGATGCGCCATCGGTTTGGGTGTTGCTGGACGCGCCAGCCTCCGCGGACTTCGCAGCAGCTTCAATCTTGCGGTTCGCATCCTCGAGAATCGCGGTAGAGTGCTCCATGGTGAAGAGCTTGTGATCATTGGTGACAATGCAAGAGGAGCAGTTCGACAATGCGAAATTTGAGACTGAGTTCAAGATCTCATTGCAGGGGTGCTGCGGGCCGTCGTGCACCTCGATCTCATGCCAGCCAGCAATTAGGCAGACTTCACTTCTTCCTTCATTCCACACAGCACCGCTTAATTGCGAGTGTTGTCGACTACGCCGCTCGTTACAGCTGACCGATACATGGAGCAATCCCATCACTACAATTCTCCGCCATCGCCATCATGACGGACCTCGCTCATTCCCTGATCCGAACAGTCGTCCGCGCATTCTACCAAACCGAACACATCATTGCCATAGATGCGCTCATCATCCACTCGACCCTTCAGGATAGTGACCTTGCGCAGCTCCTCGGCGTACAAACCAAAGGCCTTCACAAGACAATAGGACGTCTTCGTGAAGATGGACTGGTCACAGTACAGAACCGGGCGGAGCGGCGAACGGATGGCACGGGAGGATATTATGGAGGCGCACCGCAGGCAGGCAAGGAGCGAGTCACCCACCGGCAGTGGTACTATCTCAACTTCCATCGCGCTATCGACAGCATAAAGTACCGCATGCACCGCCTGAACAAGCACATCGAGAGTCTGGGAATGCCCACGACGGAGAGGAAGGATCTTTCCTGCCCGAGATGTAAGAGCCAGTACGCGGAGATCGATGTTATGGACAACATCTCGCCAACAACTGGAGAGTTCCTATGCCACAGATGTGGGCACGTGCTGGATCCCGTCGAGGAGGATGAGTTGGCAAACGAGAACCAGAGCATGAAGCGTTTGAACAATCAATTGGAGAAATTGCTCAAGCTCATGCAGAAGATTGACGCTACTGATGTTCCGGAGAATGACTTTGAGATGGCCCTGAGCAAGATGAAGCCCATCCAGAAATCGGACACGAACCCTGGCTCCCGCACAGAGATAGTAGACCTGCCGAATAGAAATTTGCAGAGCACCAAAGGTCTCGTACTGCAGCCAGAGCGAATCGCGGTCGAGGTGCAGGACGACGAGGATGTCAAACGGGAGAGCAAGGCTGCGGAGGCTGAGGCGAGGAAGGCTGCAGAGGCTCGCCAGAATGCTTTGCCCGACTGGATCTCGAAGAGTACAATCACTGGCGACATCACCGCAGTCGGTGCTAAGGAAGAACGGCTACGGAAAGAACGCGAGCAGCACGCAGCTGTCATCAAGGACGAGGAGAACGAGGAGAAGAAGCCTTCTTCTGCGGGTGACGAAGATGTCATGGCGGCTTACTGGGAGGAGCTCGCGCGTGCGCGTGAGAAGGAAGCGCAGGAAGCCAAGGAGGAAGAAGAGGAAGACGACGACGATGACGAAGTGGACGAGTTCGAAGACGTCGATGTCGGCGGTACACCTCTCAACGGAAAGAACGGTAGCACGACGGGCTTCAACACACCTGCACATGTTGAGAGCAGTAACGCGACCGATGACGAGCCTGAGACAAAGAGAGTCCGGATCGAGGAGCCCTCGAAAGACACTCCGGCTGCGAGCGACGCGGATGATGACGAGCTCGAGTTCCAGGACGTCTGAAAAGGGGATCGACACGACAGGTTCGGAGGTGTCAAAATTGGATTTATTGCTATTAGCGCGGCGTTTGGTGGGGATTCTGAAAAGCAGTGGTAGCTCAAGTGTAGCCCACGAACGGTACCTTTTGATATGAAGCGATGGCCAACAATGATTCTGCAGCCTGCAATCAAGCTTGTTACCCAAAGAGAGACCTTCCTGCCGGCCGACGCTGGGGACGAATCCGAAGGGTACCTCGGGACTAGTTCTGTCTGTCCGAGGTGAGGCCTTTGTCGCTAACATGATGGTGTGGTGTTTGGTGGACTCTGGGACAATGGGGTGCCGTCCGAGGAGACGGTGTTAGTGTGAAAAGTTCAAACAGATTAGACGCAATACCTTGTAGTCGTACTGATGCTCCAGTTGAAGGACCTAGTCGTTGTGACTCCCACCAGCCAGGGAGGTGCGATGAAGCCTGAGGCATCAATCGCACCCCCAGCAATGAAGGACAATCTGGACTTTTCGGATGCCCGATGACCCAACACCACTCGCCTTCGTCTATCAATCGCACGAACGGAGTCCGGAGTCCGATAGAACATTTCAAAACCGGTCTTGCAATCACCCAAAAATTTCATCTTTCCCAGACCTAGAAAAAATGTCCATCCACAAAGTCACCCTCCTCGGGGCAGACGGCAAACTAGGCCCATCAATCTACGAAGCCCTCGTCTCAAGCGGCTTCACAGTCACAGTCCTCAAGCGCGAGTCCTCCAAATCGAAAACAACATACCCGTCCCAAGTTTCCGTACCCGATGCCTTCAACGTGTCCGACCTCGTCGAAGTCCTCCGTGGCCAGGACGCCATCGTAATCACGATCAAGGGCAGCGAGACGGAGTTGCAGAAGCGGATCGCGGACGCTTGTGTTCAAGCCGGTGTAAAGCGTATATATCTCCCTACATTCCCCTTCTCATTCCCAATCCCCAACAACCTGACCGTTTCTTTTCTCAGGTTTCATCCCCGCCGACTTCGGCTCCGTCGACTCCTCCAGCGCTTTGACCCAAGAACTCGTGCCCTTATACAAGCACAAAACCGCTCTGCGTGAATACCTCATCGAGCTCGCCCAGAACCACCCATCCTTCACCTGGACCTCGCTCGTTTGCGGCCACTTCTTCGACCAATCGCTGGACTTCCTCCACATCTACCTCCCCCAACGACGCATCGAAGTCCTCGACGCCGGAACCCAAAAATGGTCCGCCAGTTCCCTCGCCCAAATCTCCCGCGCCACGGTCCGCATCCTGCAGCGTCCGGCCATCACCGCCAACCGCATGATGTACGTGCAGTCCTTTCTAGTGTCGCAGAATGAAGTCACGGAGGCGTTTGAGCGGGCGACGGGGGGAGAGAAGTGGGAGGTTGTGAGGAAGGATTCGAGCGAGTATAGGGAGGAGGAGAAGAGGAAGGCGGACGCGGGGGATAAACAGGCCGTGGAGAATTTGGTGTGGTTGTTGGGGGCGATTGATGCGGATTGGACGGGGAAGGAGGATTTTGCGATGCAGGAGTTGGGGTTGGAGGAGGAGGATTTGGATGAGGTTGTGAGAGCGACTGTGAGGAGGTTGGAGGGGTGATGGATTGTGTGTTTGGAAGTGGAACCTGATTTCAAGAGTCGTTCCAGATTTTAGCCTTTTCGATTACTCTCCGGGATCATGTCAGAGCTGGGTTTGGCCGGCTTCGAGATGCCCCTCATCTGCATGTTCAGCTTGCTGCCACCGTCTTTGATCGTTCTTGGGAGGGCAACATGCTCACTGCTCTTTCATCAATATATCCATATCATCATAAAATCGTACAGCGACTGCTCCTCTCCTCTCTCCCTCCCGGCTCCGCTCTCCGTCTCCTTCTCCTCCCATCCCTCTCCCCATCCCTCTCCCTCGACTTCGCCAAATCCCGCCTTATAATCTGCCGACAAACATCCATAAACACCTCGTGAATATTCGTCGCCTGTCTCGCACTCGTCTCATAGTACGGAATATTCCCCCAACTCTGCGAGAGCTGGAACGCTTTCGCCCGGGACACGGCGCGGTCGTCTTCGAGGTCGGATTTGTTGCCCACGAGCACCATGGGAAAGTTCTTGTCGCCTTTGGTGCGGACGATTTGGTCGTGGAGGTCGATGAGTTCGCGGAGGGAGGATGCGGAGGTGATGCTGAAGACGAGGAGGAAGCCTTGGCCGAGGCGCATGTACATGTCTCTGGAGCGGTTGGGTTAGATTTCGTGTTTCGCCTGGAAGTGGTGTAGGATTTGGAGGGGTACCTCATTGCCGCTAAGGTGGGTGTCAGCTTCCGGTCAGGTACGGCCGTGCCAATCGCAGGGTTCGGGGAGACTTACTGAATTGTTCTGTCCCTGCCGTGTCCATAATTTCCAGGATCACTTGTCTTCCCTAAACGTCAAGTATAAGCTGGGTGCTTTGCAATTTCTCCTCATCAAGTCTGGCCGTGCCTACATCGACGTCGACATCTTTCCGGTAGGAATCCTCGATGGTGGGATCGTAGCGCTCAACAAATATTCCTTGGACAAACTGCACTGTACTTTTGGTGAGTGTGGACCTTGGAGCTGCTGCGGAGGATTGGCGTACTCGTAAGACAACTCTTTCCAACCCCACCAGAGCCCAGTACGGCTATGTGGTATTCCCTCTGGTGTGCGGTGTGTCGAGGCATTTTGCGCGAGCACTCTGGTCTTTCGGAGTGGCTCCCATGCGGCGGTATTTGAGGCGATGGTAATTTCTAGTCCGCAGACTTGAGAGGGCGCTAAGATCGCAGCACAAATGCTGAATGGAGGATCTCCAATTCCGCTGATTCCTGTGGAGTGGCACAAAATGTCTGTAGCCGAGTTGCACCAGCGATTGAGTCGAGAGCAGAGTCGTTGAGGCAGAAAGCGGGCGAATCGTTCGAGCTCAGCGAGAGATCATATGCAGTGCGTGGGAGGTCAAGACGGCCTTGTTGGAGGGAACAGTAGCTTGAACGACTGCAGTGCGCATAAAAGTGAGGGAGTGATGTTAAGGAGACGGACTGGAAGAAGAGAAGAAGCAAAGAATGGCTTGTGAAAGTGACAGCGATCTCCCGTGCAAGTACCTAGATAGCGCAGTAGCTGGGGTCATGGAGGTTTGGAATCGCATGCACCGGCAGATCTGGTTGGCAGAACTAATTTAGAGTATATCGCACGACAACGAGGCGTCTGCTTTGCGACAGAGGCGAGAGACGGCGTGTTCTGCCCTTGACATGCTCTCCGTGGCGCGAAAGACTGATTGAGAAAAGTTCCCAGCGACTCCAGCGAGCAAGCCTGTGACGGGATGGAGCTCTAGGGTCATGACTGCATCGGGCCTGCAGTCCGACACGCGACTCGCGTAGCCTGCCGAGTGGACGAGGGTCGTTTGCATCACTTGTGCAGCACTGGTCGAAATCCTTTCCGGTCTGCTGTGCTGTTCGGCGTATCACGAGCCGTATCGAGGGTGAATTGGCGGGAAAATACGCATTTCTGTGCAGTCATTTGCCGGCCGTGTCGTCCATTTAGAAAGTCGGTCAAAAGATGGTTGAAATCGGCCCCTCCTCCTAGCCCCGATGAGCGCCACTGCGGAGACGGGGTCCATATGGACCATATCCCACGCGTGAGCCTTTGCATCCTTTTGTGCCGCAGCCTCCGGTTACCAGTGTCGTGGTTCCGCTTGGCCACTGATGGATGATTTCACCAATGAGAGGCCGACACAGACCGACCTGCTGTGACTCTGTGAGTCCTAAATCGCTCACTCCAATCCCAGCAGTATACTAGCCGGCATGCTACATATGTGCAAGGAAGCGTAACCATGGTACGCTCTCCATCCGCGCATATGCAATTGTTGAACATCTGAACAGTACCTGCTGGAAGGCCATGCCTTTCACGACTGCGGCGGGGTTCAGGTCGACTGGCGGGCGCGAGATCTGTACAAGTCACCGCATGCACTCCGGAAAGCTTGCGACGTCAGAGGCGGGCAGCTCGCGATGTGATGAGAGGAAGCCTGACCTGCTGCGCGTTCTCGAAAGCGTGTTCTCGGGTGTGAGATGGGGGGCATGATGGAGGACACGCTTGCCATGCTGCCGGCATCGCCATTACGAATTGACGCGAAGAACCATGCCGTATCGTGAGTAGGAACAATGTCACAAAGTCATGAAACCGGGGTGTGTAGGCGATGTAATTCCACCGCAGGTCTCGATGCGGAGTCGTGCTCGAAGGTCGTTGTTGTTGTGTTGAGCCAGGACGGTTTCCGTCGCTGCTGAGGCTCTTCGAAGCGTGACTGCGCGGGAGTATCCGCCACGCTAGTCTAAAGATCCCAGAATCTTGTTCTCTACAGTCTGTTGACTTTCCATCAAGGACACCATCAACCATGCGTCTTCCGCTAATAGCATCGGTTGCTGTAATAATTGCACCTGCACTCGCAGTATTCCAAGACGAGGCCTGGAATACCGACTACCAATTCGCGCTCCTAGGGCTGCCAAAAGAGGACACGACTTTTTTCCATCAACCGGATCCGAGCTCCAGGGCGTCTTTGGTCTACACGTTATCAGACGAGGGTGTCATCGGAGCAGTCAATCCTAGAGATGGATCGTTAGTCTGGCGCCAAAAGTTGCCGTCCAACGGCACAGTCGCTGATGCGGGGTTCTTGCGAGCTGGTGAGGGACAGGATGTGGTGGTTGGTGGTGTTGGCAAACAGGTCAGCGCCTGGAGTGCGGCAGATGGTCGATTAGCCTGGACGAGCAACCTGTCCGGGCATCTCGAGGATTTGGAGATCCTGGAATTGGCCGATGGCACTACCACGACCGGCGTGAAGGACACAGTTGTGCTCACAAGCGGTGTTCATCCTGCCATTCAACGCCTGGACGGTGCGACCGGTTCCATCAAATGGTCTCAAAATCTAGACAGTGGAGACACTCCCTACCAAGTGTCCGCATCGTCTACGGAAGTCTTCGCGATCCTGCTTCACAAGACCATGCTTGGGTACATCAAGATCAAGGTCATTTCCCTGGATCCTGTCACCGGACGAAAGAACGACGAGCATTCTTTAAGCTCCGACAACGAGCTCGCGTCGGCCGACGCCATTGTGGCAGTCGGTGCCAACTCCGCATCCCCAATCATCGCTTGGACAGACGCAGCGCATACTGTTCTGAAGGTCAACATCGTTGGCTCAAAAGCAGTGGCATCATTCGACATCGAGAAGCGAAGCAGCGAAGTCGTGCAAAAAGTACGACTGCACGCACCGTTCCACACGAACTCGCTCGCACACTTTCTCGTCCACTTCGAGACCGACACTGGCCACTGGGCCGAGGTGTTCCACATCGATCTGGAGAAGAACAAGATCGCAAAGGCCTACTCATTGCCCAAGCTTGGAGGCAACGGTGCTTTCTCTACGAGCACCGCCAATGCGAACGTCTTCTTCACACGCATTACGCGGGACGAGGTCATGACTGTGTCTTCTGTCTCTCACGGAATTCTTGGCAAGTGGCCAGTCACTGACTTCGGGGTTGTCGCTGGGCCCAACGAAATTATCGAGCCTGTTCACGCCGTTTCCGAGGTTTCTCCCAAGAGTAGTGGTGCGCCAGCCCTTCGGTCTGCTATCCTACTCTCCACTGGGGACTGGGTGCTATTGAGGAATGGCAGCCCGGTCTGGCTCAGACCCGAGGCACTTGCAGGTACTACGTCGGCAACCTTTGCAAATCCTGCGGCTGTCGAGGCCTTCGCGGAGCAGCTTGAGATTGAAGCCCATAGCAACTTTGTCTCTGCATACTTCCACCGTGTTGCGAGGCACCTGGCGGATCTGCAGAGATTGCCCGAGGGTTTGACTGCGCTCCCGCAGCGGATTCAGGCCGGTCTTTTCGGCACCACTGCCGACAGCGGTCTGCAAAAGGACGTCTTTGGATTTCACCAGGTTATTGCTATGGCGTCCAAGAACGGACGAGTCGTTGCCCTGGATGCTGGGGATCCGAAGAATGTGCTCTGGAGCAGGCAAGTGGTCAGCTTCAAGCGTGGACAAGCCTGGAAGCCTTCGTTCACCTCGGCCGAAGACGGTGTTTTGACTTTGACTCACGGTGAGCACGCTGAGAGGATCCAACTGAATGCCACGACAGGCGAGGCTGTGACCCATGTCCAGACTCCCAGCGTTGGCACGCAGCATCCTAGAGCAGTTCTGTTCACTATGCGCAACGGCGAGCTCGAGGCCACGAAGGAAGATATCTCTGGTGCTCTGTGGCACTTCATTCCGCCAAAAGAAGAGCGAGTCCTGACCCTTGTTCCACGACCTGTCAACGACCCTGTCGCCTCGATTGGTAAGGTCCTCGGGGATCGAAGAGTGTTGTACAAGTATCTCAGTCCGAACCTTGCACTGCTCGTGACAGCGAACGACGTGGCAAAATCGGCTTCATTCTATGTTCTGGACACGATCTCGGGCGCCACCCTCTACTCCAATGTTCACACCGATGTGGATCTTACCGCGCCTGTCCCTTCGATCATGTCGGAGAATTGGTTCGCCTACTCCTACACCGCAGAAATCTCCGAAGATACCCCCAAAGGCCACCATCTCGTCGTGGGAGAAATGTTCGAATCACTAATTCCCAACGATCGGGGTCCACTCAGCGCGAAACCCAACATTTCGAGCTTGCAAACAGCGGCCGAGCCTTTCGTGCTATTGAGATCCTACCAAATCCCAGAAGCCATCGCCAAGCTTTCGGTCACTCGAACTCGACAAGGCATCACCTCTCGCCAGCTCCTCGCTGTGATGGAAGACTCAAACTCGATTGTGGGCATTCCCTACAGCGTCTTGGACCCTCGCCGTCCCATCGGCAGGGATCCCACCAAGGACGAGCAGATGGAAGGCCTCATGCGCTACTCGCCAACGCTGGAATTCGACCCGAAGTGGTACTTGAATCACCAACGTGAGCTGTTGGGCATCTCAAATGTCATCACTTCGCCAGCTCTCATCGAGAGTACAAGTTTGGTCTTCGCGTACGGATTGGACATCTTTGGAACGAGGTTGACGCCTAGTTTCAGCTTCGACATCTTGGGTAAGGACTTTAACAAGTTCCAGATGCTGGCTACTGTGGCTGCACTGGGAGTCGGCACTGTGCTGGTGGCACCATTGGTGAGTGATACTATCTCTATTCATCCACCGCGAACACTGCTAACAACTGTAGGTCGCGAGAAAGCAGATTAATGCCAGGTGGCAATTTGCTTAGATATACAACAAGCTCGCATCTGTAAAATCACACTATAGAAGAGTCGAACGAGCTATGCTCACCTGTGTCAGTTTAATGCCGCTCGCCTCGTGAGGGACATGCAAGGCGGATGGTTGAACCCAGCGCCTTCACACTTTGTCGTGATGTCACCTTTGCTAGCTCCGATTAACTCCACCTCACACAACGTCGCGAGGTAGGAACTATTCTTCCTCGAGAGTCAACGACCCAAGGACAAACATCACAAGCTTATTTCTCTGTCACTTCCCTTTCACGAACTAAAGTGCTCAACATACCTCGCTCCCCACCCGGCGTGGCAAATCCAAGCTTGCAAAACTTGAATCGAAGCAGAAGCAACAATTCGACCACTTCCACAATGTCCGATCAAGTCAAATACACGCAAAAGCTCAAGGGAGACAGAGTCCTCATCATCGGCGGCTCTTCAGGCCTTGGCTTCTCAGCCGCCGAAGCTTGCGTCGAGAATGGCTGTATCGTCATCATCTCATCGTCGAATCCTGATCGCGTCTCCCAAACCATCGAGAGATTAAAGTCTTCTTACCCTTCTGCGAAGGTACTGAGAGCCCTGCGACCCGCTCCTACGATACGCATACTAACCTCTCACCAGGATCGTATCTCCGGCCACGCCTGCAACCTCGGCGACGAGACCACCCTTGAGTCCAACATTGCCTCCCTCTTCGAGAAAGTCGGCCGACTCGACCATGTCATTCACACGGCTGGCGACTCCCTCGCCCTCAAGCCCATCGAAGACATCACCATGGACACCGTCAAGCAAGCCGGCATGGTCCGCTTCTTCGCGCCTCTCTTCGTGGGCAAGTACGCTCCCAAGTACCTCTCTCCGGGCCCCAAGTCGTCCATCACCATCACCACCGGTGCCGTCAGTGAGCGACCGATTCCCAGATGGACGGTCGTCAACTCCTACGCTACAGGTCTGCAGGGTATGGTGAGAGGATTGGCATTGGATCTCGCTCCGATTCGGGTGAATCTGGTGAGTCCGGGAGCGGTGGATACGGAGCTGTGGAAGGATATGGAAGCGGAGGAGAAGAAGGAGATGTTTGAGATGATGGAGCGGAAGATTCTGGTGGGTAGTGTTGCGAAGCCGGAGGATGTGGCGGAGGGTTATCTGTATTTGATGAAGGATAGGAGGAGGACATTTGTTGGTTGGTTAGAGATGATCAAGGCCTCTGATGGCTTTGTTGGTGCCAACTTGCTTTTCTTCAACATCTTGTTCATGTGAAGACGTCTCTCATGTGCCATTCATAAATCTGGAGGCGGATTTTATCTTTCTTATGTGGCATTCACAACTCTCGAGGTGGAGTTTGTGTCATATGCAGGGCCATTAGAATTCGAGGAAGGAGCGACCCCACATCCTAGATTTCGAGCTCGTGTGCTCGCCTTGCAACAACTGGCACATGCACCAAACTTTACTATCACATTTGGACACTTGGTGAGAGAACCCTGCGCATCAGATGTCAGAAGCATAGGTGAATGCTTGGATGCTAACCTTTTGTGACTTCTTCAGTCTTCCTCCCATTCGATCTCCCCGCATCATCTTCGAGGGACATTCTTCGACCGAGTACCTATCACGAATCGTACGAACTATTGGCCATTCGACTATTGCACGTGACGGACTGACAAGAACAAAGACATTTCTCGAACGCCAAAATGTCAGCACAACACGAGGGCAAGGTAAAGAGCGTGCTTTCGGGCGATACTCTTATTCTGCAGAACAAGGCGAAGCAAGAACGTAAGTGAACACTGCAGGAGACGAGTCCCGGGGTGGACAAACTATTGGAGAACAGCTACGCTCATAAAAGCTGTGGAGACCACAGCTAACATGGCCCACACGAGCGCCAGCATGCTGACCATTCAATCCGTCTAGGCATTATTAGCTTGGCCTTCATCAATGCACCGCGCCTCCAATCCGACGAACCAGGCTCGTTCGAGTCCAGGGACTTCCTCCGTAAGCTCTGCGTGGGCAAGATCATTCGATTCACCATCATCTATTCGATTCCGCAAAAGATCGGCGGTGCGTCACGCGACTATGGCGTGGTTCAGCTCCCAGATGGCAAGTCGCTGCCAGACTTGGTCGTTCAGGAAGGTCACGCCCGACTACGAGACGATGCGGACCGCAAAGCCGAAGCACCACCCGCTGCGGAACTACTCGAACGACTTCAAGCCCTTGAGGCGCACGCAAAAGCAGACGAGAAGGGAGTGTGGGCAGCGAAGCAGAATATCGTGCAAAACATCCGGGAGCTCTCCGACCCGAAGGCTTTCGTGGAAGAGAACAAGGACAAGTCAATCGACTCGGTTGTCGAGCGTGTGCTCAGTGGCGACCGCTTGATTATACGCCTCATGGTCTCACCCACGAAGCACATTCAAACGACTGTCCTTGTGGCTGGTCTGCGCGCACCAACAACGGCACGGACGAACCCATCGGATGGCACTCCTCAAGCTGCCGAGCCATGGGGTAACGAATCGCAAGCTTTCGTCGAGGAGAGACTTCTGCAGCGTGGAGTCCAGGTACGATTGCTCGGAGTGTCGCCAAATAACATCCTGGTCGGTGAAGTGCGGCATCCAGTCGGCAACATTGCCGAGTTCTTGCTCAAGGAGGGTCTCGCTCGATGCGTCGACCACCACTCCACTTGGCTCGGCGCGGAGATGGGGAAGCTTCGACAGGCAGAGCGTCACGCGAAGGAGAACAAGCTCGGACTGTTCAGGGGACATGTCGCTCAGCGTGGTGCCGGAAGCGAGCTTGAGGCAACCGTGAGCAGGGTTTTCTCCGCGGACACTCTCTTCATTCGAAACAAGGCTGGCGCTGAAAAGCGTATCAACTTGAGCAGCGTACGTCAACCGAAGCCAACCGATCCAAAGCAATCGCCATTCGGCGCCGCAGCCAAGGAGTTCCTCCGCAAGCGTCTCATTGGAAAGCACGTCAAGGTCACCATCGACGGCAAGCGTCCAGCGACGGAGGGCTACGACGAGCGCGAAATGGCCACTGTGGCGCAGAATAACAAGAACGTCGCCCTCATGCTTGTCGAAGAGGGCTACGCATCTGTGATTCGCCATCGTATAGACGACACCGACCGCAGCTCCATCTACGATGACCTACTTGCAGCCGAGGAGGCAGCACAGAAAGAAGGCAAGGGCATGTGGAGTCCCAAGCCACCAAAGCAGCAAGCCTATGTTGACTACAGCGAGAGTCTTGAGAAGGCCAAGCGTCAGCTCACACTCCTTTCCAAGTCGAAGAAGGTCCCTGCTGTTGTCGATTTTTGCAAGTCCGGCAGCCGATTCACTGTACTCATTCCTCGCGACAACGCAAAGCTTACTTTCGTTCTCGGTGGTATTCGTGCCCCGCGTAGCGCTCGCGGACCTCAGGACACTGGCGAGCCTTTCGGACAGGAAGCACACGACTTTGCCGTCAAGCGTTGCATGCAGCGCGACGTCGAGATCGATGTCGACGACACTGACAAGCAGGGAGGCTTCATTGGCACCCTGTTCGTCAACCGTGAGAACTTTGCGAAGGCGCTTGTTGAGGAAGGATTCGCATCTGTCCACGCCTACAGCGCCGAGAAGTCTGGCCATGGCGGGGAGCTTTTCGCTGCTGAGCAAAAGGCGAAGGAGGCGAGACGCGGCATGTGGCACGACTGGGATCCTTCTCAAGAGACCACCGAGGCCGGCGAGGACTACGAGCAAGTCAATGGCGCCAACGGAACCAACGGCGATGCACCTCTTCCACAACGCGAGCGCAACTACAAGGATGTCACCGTCACTTACGTCGACCCCACGAACGCCCGTCTGAAGCTCCAGATGCTTGGATCTGGGCAGTCCAACCTGCAATCGTTGATGAAAGAGCTTGCCTCTTTCCACATGTCTCCCGACAATGGGCAAAAGCTTCCACAGCCGCCTAAAGCCGGCGACATTGTCTCTGCCAAGTTCTCCGCCGATGGCGTGTGGTACCGCGCTCGCGTTCGCCGCAACGATCGGGAGAACAAGACCTCCGAGGTCGTGTACATCGACTACGGCAACGCAGAGACACAGAAATGGGACGACCTCCGCCCACTGGACGCAGCTAAATTCGGCCAGCAGCGCCTGAAGCCCCAAGCTGTCGATGCCGCACTGTCCTTCTTGCAGTTCCCCACGGCAGCCGACTATCTCTCCGATTCTGTCGGCGCGCTCTACGAGATGACCGAAGGCCGTGAGCTGGTCGCCAACATCGACTACACGGACTCGAGGGACAACAACTTGCTGTGGGTGACGCTGATGGATCCCAAAGCTGCGAGCGTCAATCAGAGTGTGAACGCGGATATCGCGAGCGAAGGATTGGCCATGGTTGCAAGAAAGCTGAGGCCTTTCGAGCGTGCGGCGCCGGATGTCCTGCAGGACCTCAAGAAGAGGGAGGCGGAGGCCAAGGCGCAGAGACTGGGTATGTGGGAGTACGGTGATCTCACTGAAGACTAGACTAGCTTGAGAGCTTCCACGACCACGAATCGAGTGGGCATTGGATTGCTTGGAGTGGTCTGAGCTTGTGTAGCCATTGGACTGTGGCCAAGAAAAAGCATTGAAACCGCGTCGAAGTGTACATAGCTTTCGGACAAGTCGTACGAATGATCGTGGTTCACTCGAGGGACGGCTCCTTCGCCGTTCTGGTAGTTTGGTACTACCGTCCTGCACTTAGAAAGGTCCTCCGCTCAAGAGTGGTGTCGTCTCTGTATATACAAGCATACCAATGTATACATGAAGACTTCCCGACATGTCTAGCGCTCCGTCCATGTCCATGTCCGTGGTGGTTGTAAGCCAGTCTCTCCTTTCAACCTTCATATTTCATCGCCATGTATCCTCAGCTGGTTGCTGAAGAACGTCTCACCAGGCTGACTGCTCGACGATTGTCTCGATGCAGCCGCTCTGTACACCTTCCACATCATCTTCCTTGTCCGCGGCATGCCTCTGCTGCCCTCTTCTTCAATTCACATTCAAGAGCCCGAATTCTGGTCGACATATGTCCTCATCCGCCTCCCTGCCCATCACAGATTCCCGCCCATCTTCTTCCACCTCTTCAAGTACTCTGCTCCGTCCAGCGGATTCTTCGTCTTCGTGTGTTGGAACGTGTCTCGCCTCTTCTCGATTCCTTTCGCGACGAATGGTGTCAACTATCACCACACTTTAGTCCATGTTCATATCATATCTCCCAGCCCTACCAGGCAGAGTCTGTTGCTGCACATACATTGAAATCCGACAAGTCCGGCACTACATATGTCCTCACTTTCGACCAGTCGATCTTGTAGCCTCCCCATTTCGTGTGTGTTCCCATCGCGCCGGTGCGGTTTCCCTTGTAGTAGTTGTGCGGGCCTTGTTTGGTGGTCAAGGCTAGCCGCCGGATGGCTTTCTGGAGGGGTTTTGTTGGCTGCATTTCGGCGTGAGATCTCCTGGATTGTCCCGTTAGATGTCGTGGAGGTGTTGATCGATGTACGCCGAAGTGGTGTCGTTGCGGCCAACTCGGGCGAGGGGGGGAGAGCGCTAGGAGGTAGGATGAAAGTTGAAGATCAGCAGCCCGCCAAGATTTCATGGGAACTTTCAAAGATTAATTATGAAGCGGCGAACTTGTCTTGATGTACTCGACACCACTTCTCTCGAATATGCCGCCTCGAATCGCTCGCTCTGCAGTCGCTTCGGCGGCAGCTTCGAGTTCGAAGAAGTCGAAGAACAAGAACAAGAAGCGTTCGCTGAACGCTTACGCCTCCGCTGCGAGACAGATTCCCGAAAGTCGAATTCCACGCCACAGGTTGGGAGAGGATCTTGACGATGGACCGAGGAAGAAAAGGAGCCGGGACGCAGACGAGGATGAAGAAGATGACGCGGAGGAGCCGCAGAGAAAGAAAACTGCTAAGAGAGGCATAGCCAATACTCACGACGAGATGGAGCATGGAAGTGATAGCTCTGGGAACGAGTGGACTATGGGTGGTATGGGGGAGGATGACGACGATAGTGACTTGGACTCGGACGAGGCTTTTGGCGCTTCAGACGAAGAGCGATTTGAAAGCTTCACATTTCGCGGCTCGTCGAAGAGCAAGGGCAAGGGCAAGGCAAAGAAGAAGGCTGCGCCGAGCAGGGATTTGGACCTCAACGAGAGCGATGGAAGCGAGATCGACGATGGCGATAGCGAGGACGATGTTGGAGAGGGGTTCGGAGATGACGGAGTGGATCTGGCGACCATGTTGGACGATGACGATGAGGAGGTTCTGGGAGGCAAGGATACTACGAAACAAGATATGGGTGAGGACAGTGAAAGCGAAGACGATGATGAGGACGACGAGAGTTCAGAGTCGGGGTCGGAAGACGACGATAGCGAAGCTGGCGACGAAGAAAGAGCAGCTCGCATGAGAGACCGGCTCGAAGCTATGGACAAATCCTCGCAAAGTGCGAAGTCTTCCGCAGCCGAAGCCTTTAGCATGCCGGGATTCGACGATTTCGACGCGGACACAGCTCAAGCTCAAGATGCGATCACGTCGAAGTCCAAGAAGAAAGCGGCCAAGGTTGGACCGATTGCGGCTCCGCTCCCGAAACGTCAGCAGGACCGCATCGATCGTGAGGTGGCCACACAAAAGGCCAAAGAGCAGCTGGATAGATGGAAAGACACCGTCACACGAAACCGACGAGCCGAATTCCTGTCATTCCCACTGCAAGACCCCAAGGACCAATCTGGGACTGTCGGAAAAGAAAAGTTCATGCCTGCCAGCCAGCAAGTACCGCATTCCGAGCTGGAGGAGAACATTCAGAGGATCATGGAAGAGTCAGGTCTGGCTGCCAGACATGGACAAGCTGAGGCTGGAGACGTTGGCGACGAAGAGCAGGCTTTACTGAAGAGCGAGGAGTTGGCGACCAACAAGCTGCCGATAGAGGAGGTCATGCGCCGCCGAGCAGAGCTTCGCAAAGCGCGAGAGCTCTTGTTTCGGGAGGAAATTAAAGCCAAGCGTATCTCAAAGATCAAGAGCAAAAGCTACCGAAGAGTACACAGGAAGGAGCGCGAAAGGATGGCTGAACAGGAACGTTTGACGCTTGAGGGTATGGGTGTTGACCCGATGGATGAGGACGAGAAAGAGAGACAAGACCGCAAGAGAGCCGAAGCGCGAATGGGGACCAAGCATAAGGACTCCAAGTGGGCCAAGTCACTGAAGGCTAGCGGAAAGGCTGTCTGGGATGAGGATGCTAGAGACGGCGTGATGGAACAGGCGCGCAGAAATGAGGAGCTGATGAAGCGAATGGCTGGTCGCGATGTCTCTGACGATGAAGGCAGCGACTTTCACACAGGAGACGATGAGAGTGCAGATGACGAGGATGACACTGCGACGCTCAAGAAACTCGATGGACTGAAGAGTGACAGTGGACCGGTCAAGGGTCTTGCGGGCATGAAATTCATGCGAGCTGCAGATGAGCGAAGGCAGAAGGCCAATGACGAAGACGTGGAGCGGCTAAGAAAGGAGCTCGCAGCGCAGGACGGAGAAGATGCCGACAGCGAGGAAGAGGAGCAAAGTCTCGGACGTGCTATCTTTGGGCCTGCAAAGCAAGCTGCGAAAGCGGCGCCCAAGGAAGAGAGACTGGAATTCGAGGCGCCCGAAGGCTCTGACGACGACGACGACGACCAGGCTGGCGACGACCAGGAACTCAAGATCGTCACAGAAAACTCAGCCAACAAGGACAAGACAAGTCCCAAGCCTCAGCCGAAGAAGATGACCGCAAGCGGACCACTTGCATCGAGCTGGCTGAAAGACATTGACGCAGAGTCGAAACAATCCAAGGGTGGCTGGTTGCAAGCTCCCAAAAGCAAGTCGAAGAAGGGCAGGACTGATGTTGAGGTCGAGATGGATCTGAATATCGCTGCATCCACGAGACAGCCGAAAGCCACTTCGACAAGTAGTGACAAGCCTGCTGCCAGTCAAGGTGCTGCTGCCGATACCTCTGGCTGGACGACGGTGACCTACAAAGGCGACGCGAATGATGGCGACTCATCGGCCGATGACGAACCTTCCAACCCCATTTTGACACCAGCGCAACAGAAGCAGTCCTTACAACAACGTGCCTTTGCTGGCGACGATGTTCAAGCCGCCTTCGACGCCGAGAAAGAAGCTCTCATCGCTTCTGAGGATGAAAAGGAAGTCTCCACTCATCTGCCCGGCTGGGGCAACTGGGCTGGCACGGGTCTCTCAAAGTCCGTCCGCAAAGCCAACGCTCGTGCGAAACACAATCCTTTGTTCAAGACCAAAGTTCCTGGTGGAGGTGTCAAAGCAGAGGACCGCAAGGACCGCAACATGGACAAGGTGATCGTCAGCGAGAAGAGCGAGAGAAAGGGAAAGAAGTACTTGGCTCCAGTCTTGCCGCATGTGTTTGAGACGAAGGAGCAGTATGAGAGAGCGAACCGTATCCCTATTGGTCCGGAATGGACGACGAAGGAGACACATCAGAGAATGACTCGGCCCAGGGTCGTGGTCAGGAAGGGTGTCAATGTGCAGGCTCTGGAGAGGCCGGTTGCATAGGTTCAAGGTTGCGGTTGAGGGGAACGAAAGACATTCTAATACATTTGCGTTGCGTGTTGTAACAGTGGAAATGGACGTCTCTGCTCGGAATCTGTTAGCCAGCCAATGCTCTTGAGCGTCGACCTGCCTAATGCGCATTCCTTCTCGAGACAGGCTTGGCTTGAGTGGTCGATGAAACCTTCCTGGCACTTCCTATTTCGTAAGTGAGTAATACAGACGACTCCCGACGCTTTGTGCACCCATGGATTGTCACATGCTGGCGCGGTCTCATAGCTTCCAGATTTGGACACCGGCTGGTGTTTGCGCCGCAAACACTATCTGCAACCTTCCGCAGCAAGCGATGACTGTGCCTCCTAGCCTCCTACACTTACACCTTTCTTCTTGCGCCTGCCTCCATTCTTTACACTTCAACCATCTCGGTTTCTTCACAGGACTGCAACTGTCACCAAGATCATTCAAACACCATGGCACACCTTGCGCGCAAAGCTGGGACCACGGCCCTCCTGCACCAACGTCTGCACCAGGACATCAAAGAGCTCGTCTTTAAGCCGTACCCTGGTATCGATCTGCGCATCCAAGACTCCACCGCTCTCACGACCGCTTGCTTGATCTTGACGCCAGAGGGCGAAGATTCAATCCATTTGACCATCGAGTTCGGCGCCGACTACCCACTGAAGCCTCCAAATGTCGCTGTACAGAGTCGTGTACATCACCCGAATGTCTTCAATGACTACATCTGTATCAACATTCTCAAGACTGATATGGACGGCTTGTACACGCCGGCATACACCCTCAAGGGCATCTGCATCCAGCTGCTTTCTTTCTTCGCCAGCGACAAGATCGAGCAAATTGATTATGGGTACCCTTACAATGTTGTTGTCGACCGGAAGAAATGGCAGGATAAAGAGGAGGCATTCCGTCAACGCGGGATGAGGGTGCCAAAACCAAGTGCGTTTCGCTGCATGAAGTGCGAATTCGACGATGCTCCCGATCGTTCGCGTGACGGGCTGAGCGCACATGTAGATCGACGTTCACTTCACAGCGTCAATACCTCCGAAGGGCTCTCGATCCAGTCTGGAAACAGCTCGGCAAACAGCCAAACTCAGTGGGGAAAGCTGCAAGACCTGCCAAACGATCTGCTGCTCGTCATCTGCGACTTCCTCGACGAAGACGACCTCTTCATCGCCGCCCGCGCTTGGATCGGCTTCAGCGACCTTATTCGCGAGTACGACATTCTCCGCAACCGCGAGCTTCACTGCTTCACACTCAGATGTGGACTTCAGGCCCTCGAGCTTGGCGTCGGAGTTCACGTCCAGTCCAAAACGATTCAGTCCGAGTTCGATCTGCTCTCTCGTCAGGCCTTCACAGAGTGTCGCGTACGGAAATCCGTGCACGGTCTGTCCTTTGAACACTGGCTGCCTCTCCCGCTCTCGGCAAACCACTGGCACAAAGTGAAGGGCCATGTGAACGATTCATTGGGAGATATCTCACGCCAGACTGGAGGTCAGATCCTTTCCGAAAATGTCCTCTACTCGTTCATGAACGAAGTTGTGGTACGACTATCAGGTGAAGCTACCAAGTGTGGCGGAGAAGAGGAGCGCGACCGAATGACTGGACTTGTCAGACCGAGGAGCAGCCTCAAACATGCCTCTGAGAAGGCCATGGAGAGCTACTTCCATCTATTTCATCTGCTTCTCTGCGTCTCGATTGAGCATCCAAAAGTGGCCAGAGACGCCAAGTCCATGATAGAGACCTTCATCGCTGGCCGCAGGACAAAAGATGATTGTCCCAACCTAGGATACCTCCTTATTGCGATTCTCATCAGCGATATCGAGGTCACCGAAGATTTATCCAAGGCCATTATCCGCGAAGCCATCACCCGCAATGTTGTGTGGATGCTCGATGCCAAAGGAGCCGACCTCCCCGAACTCAGCTTCATGGAGACTTCGGATGTCAGCGTCTATCGCCTTCAGAAGACTTTCGAAGCGGGACTCACCAGCTACCGTCTTCTCATGTTTCTGAACCTCATGCACAAAGTCGTGTCCAGTGTGAGGAAGAAGAAGCACATTGTGACCGGCGAGGTCCAAAAGATGACGCTGATCGAGCTTCGCGACCATCTCTTCCAGTCTCGCGGTGCGCCTCCGTACGGCACCGCCACCAAGCTTGCCGTTGAGGTCCGCAAAATCCAACAGGTGAGCTCGTTCACCGAGTTCCTGAGCCAAATGAATCTGGCGCCGCCTACCGCTTCAGCTTTCACCAAGTTCCTTCGTGATACCGTTCACGATTCGATGGAGTATGGTTACAGCCGCTGGGCGATATCTCAGTCAATTGCATTATGGGCCAGACTGCAGACGGAGCCTAACGTGGAGAGGCCGCCAGGATGTCAGCCACAGTTCATTGCGGGTCGAATGCCTACCTTCTTTCCGAACAAATCCAATGGTCGTTATGGAAGAGGTCGTGGAAGGGGACGTTGATGGTCGTCGATCTTGTGTGAGACAGGGCATGGGACGCAACAAATTGACATTGAGGGCAGCAAGGGTGATGTACTGATAGCAAGGCCGCATGGTGGTGTAAAGCGAATGAATATTACGATAAGTCTTGTGGCCTCCAAATTTGAGAGGATCTCCAAAGCGAACGGCCTTCTGCTACCACACTCTGCATGACGACTCATCTTCAGATCCAATGACTCCGCTCTCCACACCAAGAACACTCGCTCGACTCTTTACTCTCGCTTCTGCCGCTTGCTCCTGCAGCCGCCTTCATCGCTCCGCGACGCCGACCTCTTTTCCTTCCCTGTCAACATCACCGAATCTGCTCGTCCTTCCATCGTCCGATCTTCCTTGGGCATTTCCGGATGATACCACACTTTCGTCCTAAAGTCCAACTTCCCATCTCCATCTATCCCATCCTCAAACTTCGCAAACGCAAGCCTCTGCTGCATCTCGTCTTCCGGCCGGTGAACGACAAACATCGTGAAACCCGACGTCAACATCCTGAAAGCTTGAATGACATGATCCTCGCTGATCACGCGGACATTGTTCGGTGCTGAGGAAGCTTCATCCTGCGTCTCATAGTTGACCGCTGGTTCGCGGAGGTGATCGAGTACGTATGCGAGACTAGTTTCTTGCAGGGAATTGAGGATGTGGAAGCCCTGCTGTTGGATGTCATCCACCGCGGCATTGAGTTTCCGAATTGAGCGATAGATGTCGAAGTGGAAGTGCTGGCGCGGCAAGATGGTGTCGTATGTTGCGAGAAAGTTGTGGTCGTCTTTGAGGACGGTATCTGGAGAGGTGCGGATATGAATCGATTGGTAGTCATCGGGACTGGAGGCGGGAGGACCGAGGAGGCTTTCAAGGAGCTCGACGACGGTTGTTTCGAGAGATTTGAGCTCATGTGAGCAGAGATGGATCGGAAGGGCAGTTTCGGTGGAGAAGGTGCTGCGCGCGGTGAAGAGGGCGGTTGCAATGCGGTCGGCGTTCTTAGACGACCAGTCAATGGGGTGAAGTGACATGTCGGCGCGCTTCTTGGATGTGATGCTCTCGGGTAGGAATTGGTCTGAGATTCTGCTTCGCTTTATGGGTGAAGAATGATGCAGGGTAGTTGCTGTTCATGAAGAGGATTGAATGGCGACTGGAGTCTTATAGAAGAAATAAGGCATGCACAGAAAGTCTGGTTCGACTAAAGAGGTGAGTGGAGTGAATATGCATGTTATTGTCCAGAATAGCTATTGCGTTATGTCATGTTGCTGAGACATTCGTCCGCCCCTTCTCATCCACTCCGTGCTCAGCCACAACGTGGCATCTATGATGAGCACTGGCACATGGTACAGCAAGAACCCTCTACTCGTACGAATGTCTACCATGACTTCCAAGTTGCCTGTACAGCTACTTGGTTGTCCTCCTACTTTATGAGTACGTCTAACTGTACGGCCATTCAGTCGTCCTACTGCTCTACCTGCACGCTTAAACGTGCGACCACTTAGCATACTGCTATACTCGCTGTGCGCTTGAACGTATGGCTATACGTTCGGCCAGCTACATTAGCTGCACGCAAAACTGCATAGCTACTTGATTGTTTTACTGACTTATCTGCTGCAAGCTCACTGCACAGCTATTTGGCCCTCCCTGTTACATTACCTGCTCACTTACTTTTTAGCTACTCGGCCGTATTGCTACCTCACCTCCACGCTTACGAGCACAACTCTTTGTCCGACCTGCAACGTTCTCGGTACGCCTATCTTTGCGGCTACTTAGCTGTCCTGCTGCTTGACCTGTCCGGCTATCTTTACGAGACTTGCTCAGTATGATGATTGTCTTCCGCCTCTGTGTTATGCATCTTCCGTCAACACGCCGAGCCGTAAGCTCATGAGGGCTAGTGCAAAGATCCCAGCATGTGATGCTTGGCAGCCGGGTGAAGTGAATCTCACTGTCGCCAAGGCTTTATGCGACGTCACAAAGTTATGCAACCTTCGAAGGAAGGAATAGCTTACCTGACCTCGGCGTCTATTGCCGGCTCGATGTGGGACTTCAAGGACTTCACTCCTTCCGTCCTTACGCCACTATCGTTCAGTCTGTTCCTCTACAATTGGAATCATGCCAGATACCGTTGCCGCTGGAGCATCTCAGCCGTCGAAGTTCCTGACAATCCCGCCAGAGATTCGTGAGGTCATATACACGGAAATCCTCCATCCCGATGCGAACCGGGTCTACTACGAAGACGAATACACCCACTACAAGTATGCTCCGGCACTCGTTCTGTTCAAATTGAATCGTCAAATCTGGCTCGAGTCTCGCAAGATATTCCGCGATCTGAACGTCTTCATTCGTGTAGAAACCCCTTGGCCAGAGGCACAACAGCATGTGGCTCTGGAAGGCCATGTTCCAATCTTGATCTCTAAGGACAAAGCTCAACAGTTCCAAGACCACAGTCTTGAAGTCGGTATTGATGCTCCGGATAACACCAATCCTGACCACGAAACGCAGTACTTTGTCTTGTTGCTCGAAGATCTCCCCAAGTTCACACGCATGTGGTTTTACGCGGACCTATCTCACCCTGGTATGAACAACTATCTACGGCTCAATCTTACGCTACGGGACCCGCACACTCCAGCATGGGAGGAGGGCCGCGTTTCGAAGTCTCTCCAGCGCCGCCTTTTACTGCCGTTCGGTGAAGTCAGGAATCTAAAGGATACGCTTTTCTGCGGTGAACTGAAACCCTACCGCACTATCGTGCAAGAACTTCGGGATCTCCAGGACAGGCCCCATGAATCTCCCGAACATTGCCTCCGGGAGGCGACTCGTCTCAAGCTCGCTGGCAATGAAGCGCTCAAGGCCGGAAACTACCGCGAAGCCCTGCAACTCTACAACGACTCCTGGTTGGCGATGCATGTGGTGATCAAAGGTCGACAGCGTCACATCCATGCAGAGGCCTATTTTGGTCGAATCCTCACTGAAGAGCCGTATGCTCAGAAGAACGGGATGCAAGAGAGACTACTCCTCCGCGTACAGCTGGTCTCAAATACCTGCCAGGTTTACCTCAAGCTTCAGGAGTATGAGACATGTATTTTCTGGGGTATGCGGACCATCAACATGATTCGGGAAGCACTAGGTGTCGATGAACGCACTATGATTGCGCCGGAAGACGAGGCGCAAAGAGGGTTCCCGGCTGCAGATCAAATGGGCAAGATCTATTATCGCACAGCTTTGGCATGGAAAGAGTTGGGCGATGTGAGCGAAGCGAGAAGGTTGTTGAAGGTTGCGAGGATTTATCTGCCGAGAGATGAGCATGTCATGAGAGAGGTCGCGGCTACAGCGTTGAAGTTGGGCTAAGGTCGAACACTGTCAGGTTCTGGTCGTGCCGCCGAGCTGCGAATGTTGATTTTGGTGAGCTACACTGGCTATCGATACAGCCAATTACCAATATGAGCAAGGCTGGCTGCCGGCGAGCATGTCTCTCTCTGTGCAACGCCATGATCAGCCATGTCGAATTCGCTGCAACGCCTCGGCGCGGACGACAGCTCGAATGATGGTCAATATTCCTTCTGATTTACTCAATCTCAGAATTCTTCTTCATGGTCCCATGTCTTGCCTCGGTCCAATGCGTTCATTATCAGGCTCTCGATCCTACCGTCCGCATTGTTTCTACGCCTCTGTGAGCAACGATTGCAACGTCTCCTCGAACAATGGTCCGGCAATGATGCTGGCCGCAGTCAAAACCTCCAAGTCCTGCATCGACTTCACCACATATCCCTGCGTTGGATCATATCTCTGCTGAAACACAGTCTCCTGGAACTCGATCGGATGTCCGCTCACAAAAGCCGCATAATTGAGCGTCTTCCGACGCCGAACGGTGGTGTTCTCGATCACCATGGCCTCGTCATACATCTTGATATACGTGTCGATGTGGCAGGGGTTGAGTGTGAACCAGAACGGGAGGCTGTGCCAGGTTTGGAGGAGTTGACGTGCTGCGAGCGCTGCAGTAACGCGGAAGTAGTAGACGGAGGAGAGCTTGAACTTCACTCCCAGCTGTTCGACCAAATCAAGTGCATTGGAGACATTGTCCATGGTGAAGTTCCACCCAGGCCAGGGCTCGACTTGATTCTCTAGGACGTATCGAAAGGCGTCGGCGATGGTGATGGCCACGTTCCGACATTTCGAAGAACGCGAGATCTGTGCTGTTGTCAACAAAAGCCATCGATCCGGAGCTCAAGGTGGCTGGCTTACAATGTCGGCCTCCATTCTGTTAATGACACCTGCTCTTTCGGTCTCCTCCAGGTTGGCGATCTGCATGCGCAGGTACAGAAGCCTTGGTCGGAGGACCTCGTAATTCACGGTAGTGGGTTCATCGAACACCACGTCGGGGAAGAAGCAGTTTTGCAACGCCTTGCAGGGTTCGCTCTCTGCTTTCGAGAAGAGTCGCACTCGACCGGAAGCGTCTAGGCGCCCGTACACTTCGAGAATGACCACTTCACCGTCCTGTTGCTGCACGATCTTATGGCCGACCTGGGATCCCCTTAGTTTCAAGTCGGGTTCGGGAGAGCACATGCGCTGGTACCTTCAGCAAGCGCATATGAGCGGTGCTAAGATCTCTCCATCGTCGCTTCATCTCCTTTGCGTAGTCGCGCTCCTCGACATCGGTGCGATATGCGCTGAGGTTGGCAATCCTCGCAAAGACTCGCGTGTCGGAGACGGCGACCGTTGCGCCTAACACTTGGTTCTGGGCATCCATCTTTCTCGCAATGGAACTGCGAGATCTTTCGGAATGTTTGTCTGCTGCACCTCATGGGATTTGCAAGTCATGAGGCGTAATGTTCGCGCTCAAGATGAGTCTGCCGCACAGAAACGGTTCCTACGGTAACCATGAGCGACGTGAAGAGAAGAAGTGAAGTGGACCCACGCAAGACTTGGACGGTGAAGACTTGAACATTGTAGGTAGCAAGATTAATACAATCTCGAGTGAAGCGCTCGCGCGCCTTCCTGTAAACTTATTCCCAACTTCACGTTATCGCATGTGACAGCCTTGGCAAAGGAACAAAGAATGTCAGCGCAACGCTCTTCGCCACGTTGAATGCTGGAGGCAGATCCAGGAGGGACCAGTCTGGCGGATGCAGGTAAGCTGGCAGGACATGCCAGTAAGATGTGCAGGTAATTCGACGAAACGTCCCGCGACATGCGCATGCAACTTTTCACATTTATTGCCACTTAATCAAGTCAGGTCTGCACCTTGCCCATATCCAACGACAGACGTGAGCATACTTCCAATTACCTGTACAACCCAAGTTACCCATCCGTAAGCGCCACGGCTACCATACAACCCAACCAACCTGAACCGCATCTCCTTTTCCATATCCAGTCCTACCTTCTACGCCGCATCCGTAATACACCCATGACTAGCATCCTTCACCACCCTCGCGTACTTGAACAGTGTTCCCTTTTGGTACTTCAACGGCGGCGCCTTGAACTCCAACTTCCTCCTCTGCAGCTCCTCGTCGGACTGGTCCACAATATCAATCACCCTCTTATCCGCATCGATGGTGATGGTATCACCGTCTCTCACCAATCCAATCGGTCCACCATCCTGTGCTTCAGGGGTGATGTGACCGATCAAGAATCCGTGACTGCCGCCTGAAAATCGTCCGTCGGTAAGAAGTGCGACATCGTTGCCAAGTCCGGCGCCCATGATGGCAGAAGAAGGCTTGAGCATCTCCGGCATTCCTGGTCGCATTCCTGGTCCACCCTTGGGTCCTTCGTAGCGGATGACACACACGGTCTTCTCGCCCTTCTTGATCTCGCCGCGCTCGAGGGCAGCGATGAAGTTATCCTCCTCATCGAAGACACGAGCCTTACCGGTGAAAACAGTGCCTTCCTTGCCGGTGATTTTGCCGACAGAGCCGCCTGGCGCAAGCGATCCACGGAGAATGCAAATATGGCCAGTTTCCTTGATCGGGTTGGACATGGGACGGATGATGTCCTGGTCGGCGGGAAAGTCGGGCACGTTCTCGACGTTCTGCTTTAGTGTGCGACCGGTGACAGTCATACCGCTGCCGTCGAGCACGCCCTCCTTCAACAGGAACTTGATCAGGGATGGGGTTCCGCCGATTCCGTAGAGGTCCTCCATGACGTATTTGCCGGATGGCTTGAGGTCTGCGAGGAAGGGTGTTCGGTCGGTGACGGCTTGGAAGTCGTCGATGGTGAGGTCGATGCCTACGCTGTGTGCGATGGCGATCAAGTGGAGGACAGCGTTCGTCGATCCTCCCGTGATGTTGAGCAGAACCATAGCGTTCTCGAAAGCCTTTCTCGTCAGGATATCAGATGGTCTGATGTCTTCCTTCAACAGATTTCGCATCGCCGGGCCGGCTGCCAAACACTCCAAGTGCTTCGCCTTGCTCTCTGCTGGATTGGTGGAAGACCCGGGCAGAGACATTCCCATCACCTCAATGACCGACGCCAGAGTGTTAGCAGTGTACATGCCGCCACACGCACCAGCACCAGGACATGCATGCCTGATAGTATCGAACCGCTCCTCCTCACTAATCTCTCCGGTGATGAATTGTCCGTAAGCCTGGAAAGCCGAGATGATGTCCAGCTTCTCATTCTTTGGCTTCTTGCCACATCCCGCTGCGATCGTGCCTCCGTACACCATCAGACTCGGCCTGTTCACTCTTCCCATCGCCATGATCACACCAGGCATGTTCTTGTCGCAACCGGGGATGCTGATGTTGCCATCATACCACT
This sequence comes from Zymoseptoria passerinii SP63, assembly GCA_000223825.2. Classification (NCBI taxonomy): domain Eukaryota; kingdom Fungi; phylum Ascomycota; class Dothideomycetes; order Mycosphaerellales; family Mycosphaerellaceae; genus Zymoseptoria; species Zymoseptoria passerinii. The sequence goes on from AFIY01000419.1 coordinate 102,834, forward strand.
GTCCGCCCATCACAGTCTCGATCGAGTCCGCAATCAAATCTCGACTTTGCAACGAATATCGCATTCCCTTTGTGCCCATGCTGATACCATCACTCACACCAATGGTGTTGAACTGCATTCCAATGAGTCCTGCCTTCTGTACACCCTCTTTCACACGGTTGTTCAGGTCCATCAAGTGCATATTGCAAGGATTACCGCTGTACCAGACAGACGAGATTCCGATCTGTGCCTTGCTCATATCCGCCTCTTTCAATCCGGTAGCGTAGAGCATGGCTTGCGAGGCACCTTGGGATTTCGGTTGCGTGATGGCTTTCGAGACGGCATTGAGGCCTTCGGCATCGTCAACGGGGGAGGCTTGAGGGCGGCGAGCGGTCTGTGAGAGACACCGTCTGTCTTCCGTGGTCAGTATGATTGCTGAGGAGTAGTTCATGCAATGCAGACATGGGAGGCGAACATAGAGTGCCATTGGGATCGTGAGCACCACGCTGGTCGCGCGGCGCTCGCACCGGAGCGGAGAGCGAACATGGTCGCTTTGATGGGTATCTCAAAGCTTCCAACGGAAAGAGGAAATGATGCTGTGGAGTGAGTGTTCGAAGAAACGAAGGTCAAGAAATAAATTCGTGGTCAGCAAGCTTGAAGCGCGTTTAATTCGACAATCCAGGGACCGATGTCGGGTTGGTCGGGGTCTACATAGAACCATTTGTCTCCCGGTGGTATATTTTATGATGACTCATTCGGACAGGATCCCCCTTGTCCTCCATGCTCTGGAGTTTGCCCAATACGACCAACAAGCAAACGGACTGTCCATCGTCGCGGTAGAGGATCGACTCGTGCGGAGCCCTGTTGGTCTCGATGAGATGCAAGCAGCCTGGAGACGAGCTTCCGCTCAGTCAGCAGTGCGCTGGCGCTCTCCTTGGGTTCATAATAGGTAGGTGGGTTGGTTGACTGTCAGTCCTTTGCTTCAAGATGTGGCTCCTCGATGTTCAGTCCCGCAAATTGGTCCACTTCATGGACGACCGGTCCGTGACTGGCCAATACGCGACCCTTTCGCATACATGGGAAGAGGAAGAGGTGAGCTTCGTCGACATCAAGACTCCGGAAGCACTCAACTTGAAAGGCTACCGCAAAATCGACTACACCTGTCGCCAAGCTGGAATCGATGGCCTCAAGTATGCCTGGATCGATACTTGCTGCATCGACAAGGACAGTTCTGCGGAGCTGTCTGAATCGATCAACTCGATGTATCGGTGGTACTACAATGCGAAAGTCTGTTACGCATACATCTCGGACTTTGGCTCTCAGACGCCGCATGAGAGCCATAGCGAGGCGGCTGATAATAGTCTCGACTTCGACAATCCGTTGTTTTCAGAAGACAGAGCTGTTCCTCGATGGCTGACCAGAGGATGGACCCTGCAAGAGCTCATCGCGCCGCGTGATGTGAGTTTCTTCGACTGCAATTGGAGCCACTGCGGGACGAGGCAAACTCTGCGAAAGCGCCTGGCGACGCTCACCAAGATACACGAAGCTGTACTCGCAGACCGGGATCGACTTGAAGACTACTCAATCGCAACGAGGCTTTCATGGGCAGCGTCAAGGATGACCACTCGACAAGAAGACGAGGCATACTCTCTGCTTGGAATACTCGCCATCAACATACCGCTTCTGTACGGCGAGGGCTCTCGAGCTTTTCGACGACTCCAAGAGGAGGTCATTAAAGTCTCAACAGACCAGTCCATCTTTGCATGGATCCCGGAGCGGCCTGAGCATGGTCGCATGCTACTGGCACCTGATTGTCGCAGTTTCAGGCACTCTCGAAACGTTGAGAGTTCCGCACGATATGCAGGCACCGGAGAGGGATACGAGCTGGCGAATGTCGGCTTACGGATCAGGCTTGAGACTTTGGAGTCTCCCTACGACGAGATTATTCATGCTGCTCTCGAATGTACCGCGGAGCGAGCCACCACTCGTCGTGTGTATCTAAAATTGCGCAGGATCCCTCAATACACGCAAAGCGCTATAGCATCCGTTGTGTTCGAAGTTGCACGAGATCCGTGGTCGCGCCTGGAAAGGAGCCATCACCGGGCTTTGAGTATCGAGGCTTACAAGCGAGAGAGAAAGGACGTTGTGATCATCCGAGACGGCGAGCTCATAACAGTCTGTCTCGACATTGGCTCCGATCTAAAGTTGGAGCGCATATCTAGGCTCGGGCTGCCGCTGGCGATATCGCATGCTACATCGACCATCACGCTGCGGCCAGAGCGCTTGGAGACCAGATTACCGACTGCTTTCCTCCGCTTCTGTGTACTCGACACTCGGCAAGCAATTACCGACGGCGTACGATTCTTGGTGGAGGTTCCGGCTGAAGGTGCAGTTACACCTTATCGGACATCGATGGCATACTGGCGGCCCGTCGCACCCGATAGCAATATCTGCTATAGAGTGTGGTCGAGGGCGGATGCAGAGCATTTCTCTGAACTCGACCGGCTCCCACTAGGAATGCTCATCTTCCAGATTGTGCGTGGACCCGTGGGTCTCGGTGAGCTCGAGTTGGCAGCATGGGCCACGGCAACAAAGCCGCAATCGCCCTCGAGGTGGAGTGTCACCCAAGTGGAATCCATACGCTCGCATGCTTGGGAATAGCTGGTGATGGCCCAGACCGATCACCAACGGTCCCATTGAACTCATACGTCTCTCTTTGTAACTCCCGCAAGGTTAGTTAAGCATCACATACCATTCCTGGATGGGCAGGATTCAGTGAATCGTAATGTGCTATCGACTATTTCGTGCAGCCGTCCAGCCGCGGACGAGTGATCTAGAGCTATGCGCAGCTTGCATATGATCGCTGCGCTCAGTCGGTTGCTTCCGCAGCTTGGCTTCACATCTTCTTATGCGGCATGTTCACTGCCGTGGCGATCAGAGATCGAAGTGAAGATCGAACGTAAAAGGCAGAAGTTCGCTAGGGCTGACATCATGTGATGCCAAGGATAACAACAAACAAAACAGCTCGTCTCCTTTCTCGCAACCCTAACCCTAAGCTCATCACAACTCCATCAAAACCACCCTCAACACCATCGTAGCCATCAAGTGAGACATCGTCAGAGCTTGGAAGTCCAATCGCAAATGGCTAAATTGTCGTCTGCCGCGGCCGGCGACGCCGCAGCGGCCACGGTGTCCACGCGCAGCACGCGTCAGACCCGCAGCCAAAGCGCCGAACCATCGACTGTGCCCGCAACGAAGAGCAGGAAAGCGGCGAGCAGGGAGAATGAAGATGGCGTCGCCGGTGATAAACGTGGGAAGAAGTCGCAGAAGACAAACGGTATGTGGTATAGTCCGCGTTAGGGTCTGCAACCCTTACAGTCAGCAATTATGGAACAACATCAACAGCATCAACATGGGCACTTGACGCTACCAAAAACCTGCGCTATGGAGTGCTGCGGGACCCTTGCCCTCGCCTACATTAACGACCGCCGCTGACGTTCCGCGCAGAACTCCCCGTTGTTGAAGAAGATGCCGCTGTGGAGAGCGCCGTCGATGAGGCTGACATCGAGCGCGGGACTCCCTCGATGGAGGCCGATGAGGCAAGAGCTGAGGAGGTGGAACAGCGTACACGCCGCGCATCTGACTTGTCGGGGATCTCTGGAACCACCGCCAAAACGTCCTTCTCTCAGGAGGAGGCCGAGCAGTTGGATGCAGATGTGATGCTTGATGTCCTCCCGACTCTGGTGGCTGCCTCGGACAACCTTGCTCAATGGTTGGTCCCAAATGGGCTTGCAACACCGCCGGAAACTTGGAAGGAGATTCGAACGCCAGGAAGCCGGCATAACAAAGTCTATAATGTCCGCATGGGCACGATCAAAGTACACAAGCCCAGCCTTGGATCACTGGAGTACATACAGCCCAAAGTCGTGCTGAAAGTGCTCCTCGGCGTGCAGTCGTTGGCGGAAGTGCCAGATGATGCTCCATGGCGGCCAGACAACATCGTCTACAAGATCAACATCACCCAAATGCTCAGCAATCTACTGGTGACTTGCGATCCTGGTGATCTGGAAAGCACCGCGCTGGAGGTGCTGGAGAGGATCGATGTCGCCTTTCCTGATGCTATCGCCGGAAGCAAATACTCCAGACACACTTTTGAGTTCTGGCTCAACTTTGCTGCACAGCTCGCCATCGCTCGTCTTCAAGCTTCTATCGAGAATGACCCATATTTCTCACCTGCTGGGCTTATTGATGGCGTCTTCCTTGATCAGGAAGAAATGTTCCGCCATGCTCAGTCACTTGGCCTGCCAAATCTGTCTGACTCTGATGAACACGCCAACGCTTTTGTCATGGTTGACGAACTCCGCGAACAGCTCCTGGAAGCATTTGAAGAGGGCGAACCTGGAGCTGCTATAACCGCGCTCAAGGATCAATTCAGATGGGAGACATTCGAGAACCACACTCTCCGATATTACGTTGCTCGCACGGCCGAGCTCGACGAGGACATCGCACTTGTCGGCGGAGTCGATGGCATACTGCAAGATCTGACTCAGGAGGTCGAACATGTCGCCAATCAGAAGCGTATCGATCAAACGAAGCAGAAGATATCGACATCTGGCACACCAAAGAAGAGCTTCGCGAGCAAGGGGGCAATGGCTCGAATGAAGGAGCGCATGAGCTTGGTGACACAGCAGAATCAAGCGCCAGTCGCACAGATGACGGCTGATCAGCCCGAGGGCGATTTTATCGCGCCAGATGAAGACGCCGGAGAGGGCGAAGGGCTCTCGCAGCAAGTCGCGCAGTCTCTCGCGCCGCCCGTAGTCCAAGTTGTCGCTGGACCTGACCCAGAGCCGCGACAGAAAGGTCTACCACCAAGCCAACGCTCCAAAGTCACCGCAATACTGCAACAGGAGGCTGCACTGAATCAACGGAGCAGCGCACAACGAACGAAGCCTAGGTTCACTGATCCTCAAGCTGGTGCAAGGCGAGTTCCCAACATCGACGAGGACGAGGAAGACGGCACTCAGTCAGGGCAGCAAGCTCGTTCAAGACCTGCGGCCACTCAAAGCTCTCGTCCAAGCTCCAAGGTTATCGGCAAGCGCAGGCGCGAGGAAGTCGACGACGACGAGGAGGGTGGGGAGTTCCCCGACCCCACTCAAGATGAAGGCTTCCAAGAGGATACACGCGACCGTGCTATAGCTGATCAGCGGAGGAGAGAGCTGTCATATGGCAAGCCAACCCATCAGCCACAGCGACAGATCGGCGCGCCATCTGCAAGCGCATACCGCGATTCTCAGAGCCCGTCTAAAAGACGGCGAAAGAACCCCGGATCCGCTATCCCGCCTCCGATGCAAACCTCCGACGTAGAAGAAGGCGATATGTCGGCGAGTCAATGGTACCAGCGAGTCAAGCACGACGCAAAACTCAACCGCGTCACTGCCACTCGGAATAAGGAGTCAAAACCACGTGTACCCTGGTCCACTGAGGAGGAATTCGCATTGGTCAAACTCATCGAACGGTACGGTGTGAGTTGGTCAGAGCTGAAGACCCATGATGCCGCCCGTGGAGCGGAGCAACAGTTGGCGAGAAGAAGCGCGGAGGACATGCGCTTCAAGGCCAGGAACATGAAGGTCACGATGTTGGAGTAAGTCCCACTGCACCGCTGGTGTTGTCCTTGGAGGACTTGGCTAATTGATTGCAGGGCTGTCCGTAATACGGAGGGTCTCCCACATAATTGGGAACATGTCGTCTTGGACAAGAAGATGATTGATAAGTTGCATCGATTGAACATCGACTACCGGCAAGAGAGGCAGCGGGCTCCTCGTGTCATGGACGAGTGAACGTGGACGGTTGGCATGTACATTGAAAATGGTTCATTTGGGAGTTTTCGACAGTCTGAGATGCTTGCGAGGGGTCGCAGTGCATTAATATGTTTTCGTTTCCACTCTACCTTTCCAAGTCTCGTGTTGATTGATGCCCAGCAAGCCCGCCCCTACAAGGTCTCCGTCACTCCTGTCCCGGAGCACCACGAACAGCAGCTATAACTCTCGCCTGCGTAGTGCCATCGTCGATGGAATAAAAAAAAATTCACACCACCTCCATGGCTCCGCTCAAACCGCAATACGCAACTTGGACTCCGTTACCTTGGACGACGCATTAGAAGCCGGAGAGCCAACGGACTATTATTAGCCCTCTAATTGACTCGTAAATACGTACATCCTCGAGATACATGTCCGTTTTCTCCAGTGCAGACTGCGTACTCCAAGCTGCTAATGTCCGATGGTACCGGTGCAGTTTGAGCGGGAGCAAGGAGGCATTCATAGGAGGCACATACCCAGCAGACTCATGCCTCTAGTAAAGGAGCTCGCCGTGCGACCAAGGTCAAATTTTTAAAGAGGAATGGACGGTCCATGTGACGATCTGTCTCCTCTACTCCCGGTGCGCCGCGATGGGGAGGACACCTATTTCACTCACCACGAACACGACGATGAAGAATTCACCGCGTCGCATCGGTCCTGCTGTCGAGCCTTTGGGTCGGTGTGTCTCATCCCAGATACCCCACGAAGATTTCCGATAGGTGAGAAAACGAAGGGAAGCGAATTGTTGAGACAAATCCATGGTTATGTTCACATCACCCACCCCAGCTATGGAGGAAAAAGAAGAAGAGAGGGGGAAAAAAATTGAAAAATTAATAGTGCAAGCAAATAGGTATCGTGCAAAAAAAAAAAAAAGACCCGCTCGCTCATTGTACATACATACATTTGCCCAACCCAACCGCAGCAGTGTCTCTCCCCAACCAAAATCGCTGAGAGTAGTGGTAAAAAAAATAAAAGGGCCCGGCCAGGGGTGTGGTGAAGAAGAAGTGAAGTGAAGGCAAAGCAAAAAAAAAAAGGCGCCGTCGCCCGTGCTCGTTATGTTCGTGGTTTCTTTTTGGGTGTGTGTTTTCCCGTCCTCGCTGTCATCTTTCGCTGGACGCTCTCTCTCTGTGGGTCGTCTGTGGCCCAATCTTCATTCACTTCTGGCGTTCCATCTCTTGATTGCTAATCGCGAGCTCTCGAGCTCGAGCGACAGAAGTAATAACCATGCAACGCACCTTGGGAACAAAAGACACGAGCAAAAAAATCTTCAAAAATCTTTCCATGATTTTCTCGGTTCTTCCTACATTCCCCATCGCTCACACCTCGACGGGTAACACATGTTCCCTCCACAACCTCCTCCTCAAAACATCGCACCCTCGACACCAGCACCTCCATTCATCACGGGACTCTTCTTCGCGTCCGCATTCGGCAATCTCACCACACTGGACGCCGGAAACGTAAACGGCGACCCACTCCTCGAGCTATCCATCGACTCCTCCCTCTCCTGCTCCGTCATCTGCACCATACTGCCTCCCCATCCAGGCCCAGGACTGACGTGGTCAATCGGACTCCGCGCTCCAGGACGGCCTCCGCTTCCGTCTTCACTGTCGTCCGCGCCGCTGCGGGTGCGGCCGAAGAATTTCTTCGCGGTGCCGCGACGACGAGGGTTGATGGGTGGGATGGGAGGCGCGGAAGCTTGGTCCTGGGATGCGCGAGCGGGTAGTTCAACGGTGTTGACGTTGGACGTCGAGGAGATGAGGGTGGGTTCGGAAATGTCGTGTTTGGAGACCGTTTTCTTGCGCAGGATTTGGCCCGGGCGGTTGTTGAGGATGTTGGGGTTGTATGCTGGGTGTGTGCCATGGGCGGATAGAGGAGGAGAGCCGGTGGCGTATGAGTTGTAGGATCCTGGTTGCGAGGTGACGGAAGGACGGATCGATGGGAACGATGGGTTGGAGGTGAGGAGTGGTGATGACGGACCGGAGTTGGTGAGGCGAGGGTTGTTCTGCGCGTAATTCTGCTGATACGCGAGGGCAGCCTTGGCGTCCAGACTTCTCTGCTGCTGCTGGCTACCGCTCTCGCGATCGAAAGGATTGTGTTCGAACTCGGCTGATGTCATGGACGGTGACTGATTCAGAGATGGAGATCCTGCGGTGCTGAGGGACAACCCCTTTTCTCTGCCTCGTTCGAGATCGTCACGAATATTTCCCGTGCGGCTTTGTGGCCGCCCTCTGTTCGCCGTTGTGGTGCTAGACAGGCTGCGATCGCGGCTGGACATGGACGGACATGGCCGGCTGGATGCCATTTGGCGCTCGTAGCGGACTTCACCCTCTTGGTCCTGTCCACCATTCTTGAAAGCTGGATGCTGGGCGGTCGGCAGATGAAGTGGTGAATCTCCTGCAGGGGGATGCGCGCTGGCATTGCTCGCCTTCCGGTCTTGTACACTGAGGTTCCTTGCCGACTTGGAACTGCTCTGCACATTGATCGAGTCTCTGCTAGATTTTGCTTTCAAAATGCCAAGAGCGCCTCTCAGGGAACCTGCCGCAGGACTAGTGCCACGGGAACGCTCGCTCCGCTCGACCATGCTCTTCATGTTCTCCTGGATAGCTTGGCGGCGAGCAGCCAGCTCATTCTCAAAGGCGTCCCTCTCCTGCTGGGTCGCGGTGCTTGCTTCACGGTTGTGTTGCTTGCACAGCTCCTGCTGCCAGTCGTCTTGGGATGATGATACTCCAGAGACTTTGCGGTCCGCACCCGCACGGCTTTGCGAAGGCTCCCGTGGGACTCCAAGGCCGGAGTCACCGACCAGGCTGGTTGCGCTCTTCTCGGGAGCGACAAAGCTGCGAGCTTCATCCAGATCCCACGGATTTGAGGCACTGTACTGAGACTCGCGAACTGATTGCTGCATGTCGACCATGTTGCTCAAGGAATCCGTTTTCCTCATCGTCCATGGAAGTTCAGGAACATCGGGTCGGTCGTCGTCGCTCGGTGGGCCATCGTCGGGATAGTATACTGACGACTGGTTGCTTCTCTGACGAAGATGCCGCATCATTCCACCAAGCGGCTGCTGCGTCTCTGGAATTGTTGGCGAGTCCGGAACCTTGGGAGGGGTCATCGACGGCCTCGTAACATCCGATGGCAGCCGTCGAGAAGAAGCCATCGACTCGATCGTTTTCGTTTCGACCTCCTCATCCTCTTCTGCCAGGCTCGACTTCGATCCCTGATCTCTCAAAGCTGGATGCTCAGATACTGGTCGCAACGTCGACGGTTGCCATTTGCCAGCTCCGGGTCCACCGTATCCGTAATCCAATGAATTGAACGATTGAGCAATCTTGCTCGATTCCTCTTCATCCTCATCTTCACTCGCACTGATATTACCGAAAAATGTCTTATGGGTGTCTGGTAATGGGGCCTTTGATGGTACTGGCGGCCCACCTGTTGATGCCATCTGACTAGCAGCGTTCTGAAAAACGTTGTATGCTTTACTGGGCTCTTTCTGTTGCGCCGGGGAACCAACTCTTGAATGCGAGTGCGGCTCAGGCGACGTCGAGGCCGATGTGGAATTCTGCTCGGCGCGGTCGAGATGTCGCTGTGCTGCTGTTTCGGCCATCTGTGCTGCTTTGCTCTTGATGACCGCGCTCGAATTGGACCGCTGAAGCTGCTGTTGTCGCTCGAGGTATTGTCTCTCATCGAATGCATGTGCTGGCTTGTTGAAGGCGCCCATGGCAGTGGCTTTGCCTCTATCCGCTGGCTCCAATGCTTGCGATAGCGCGTCGACTTCCTCGTCCAGTGGAGATTGTGGTCCGCTGGTGGGAGTGGGACTCCTCTTTCCTCGTCTTGTAGACCCCAAGGTGTTCAATCTCGGTATACCAGGCGAAGTGCGACCTGGAGGTAACGGCGATTGCAGCGCGTAGACTGGGTGAGGCGCCCGATCGTGAAGATCGCTAGCACTCTTAGTGCTATGCAAGACAGGAAACGTTTTCGGCCCACTCAGACTTCGCTGCTGTTGGATTGTGTTCAATCGACTCATGGCCGAATTTTGCTGCTCGCTCATATGCTGATCCAGTCCTTGGTCATACAACCTGCGGCCTTTCGTGGTCGACCGGTCGGAGGACGTTGCGATGGGTGGATAGACCATTGATGCGGGTGCATGCGCTGGCGATGGAGCTGTACTGCTGAGGCCTTGCGAAGTGACAGACGTCGCTGCCGTTGATGATCGTGCGTCGGATCGCGTTGTCGATGAAGTCGTCGACCGCTTCTTGTCAAATCCTGAAAACGACGGGGAATGTGAAAAGTCCTTTGCGGAATCATTTGTGCCAAAAGGGGAATCATCCTGGTCGCCGGTCTCGGACTGTAAGCCAAAGTCGAATCCTTGGCTCTCATCTGACGGACGACTCGACTGGGAGTCATCGAAATCTCGCTCTCGTGCTCGGTATTGTTGGAAGGCCGACTTTCCGACGTCGTCGTCGTACACCAGTCTACCCCTGCTGGTAGCTCCGCCCTTCCCAGCGATTTTGTAGATCTTTTGCCGACCGCCAAAGAGCACGTTGCCTTCACCTGGTCGTGAACGGCTCATGACACTTGTGGTTGTGGCTTCCGCCTCACTCGCGTATCCGTCTTCTGAGGCGTATGACATCTCTCGACTTCGACGAGCAAACGGTGGCTTGATGGACGAGCCATTTCGTAGCGATGACACCTCGGCGATATCTGAGAGACCCGTCGAACCCCATCCAAGGTCATTCAGTCGCGATCTTCTCTTCGGCTGCAGCACGCTGTCGTCGCTCGCCTTGCCGATCTTCGACTTCGGGTCGTCTTGCTCTCGGAGCATGCTGAATCGGGCGGACAGGTTCGGCATGATCAGACTCGTTCGAAAGTCATCGGATGGTAGTAATGTGGGTAGGGCAATGGGCGCCGATTGCGGCTCGGGTTGTGGTTTCTTGCTCTTCTTCCATCGGCTGGGCCATCGGCTGGTCCCTGGCTTTTTGAGGCCAGGTGAGAGTGATTGGAGGCTGGTCAGAGACGATAGCGCGGCGTCATTGGAGTATGTGCTGAGCGGCGCCGGCTCATTCGAGCGCTTCTTGAGGAATTTGTTCATGGTGATGCTGTAGAAGTCTCAGTACAGGGGATTCAACAGGCTGTGTGGACAGCGCGAAGGAGCATGTCGATCTATGCCACGGCGCGTCAATCCGCACTACATACCAAAAGAGTGCGATTCGAGGCTGTTTTCTCGGACTGGCCGGGCTGCTGGCGCCGAATGCCGGTGCGACCTCACCGTGCGCCGAATGCTATCAGGCGCAGGAGCGACAGAGCTGACGCAGGGTGCTGCAAGTCGGAAAGGCACCACGGACCGTTTTTCACGCGTGCAAGTCCCAATTCTCACAGTTCCGTCTCGACTATTATCGAGGGATGACGACGTGTGTAGCGAGCTTCCAAAGAACTGTTCCGATCATCCAGCATGGCCAATGGACGCAGGGTTCATGCGTGCGCGGTGTCCGGAGAGCTGGCGGAGCTGGCTGGTCGGTGAATAGTCGACGATTTTCGTGCGTGTGTTGTGATGCGAGGATGAAAGGTACCCGGCGGAATGGAATGATTCAAACGAGCGTGTGTTGTGCGCGAGTTGTCGGGGTATGGGGATTTCCGGCGTGGTCTCTCGTCTCTCGCGTGGGACGGGATGATGGATGTCGATGGCTTGGTGATGATGATGACGGCGGCGGCGTGGATTGTTTGTTTGTGTCGGACGCGAGAGAGCGCGGGTGGGCGGAGATGATGGATGTTGACAAAAGAGTGGAACGGACGGTAGAGTGGTTGGCCGCTGGGCACGGCACGCAGCGGGTAGGGTAGGGCATAGTTAATAAAATCAGGAGACCAGAACCAAACCAGGTCCAGCACCTCCACTGATTGAGAGAGAGCTGCCTGCCTGCCTGGCAGCCAGTGCGGGTGGGTGGGTGGGTGTACCGTGTGGCACTAATGCCCGCCGACCCAAAGTCACCTTGAGCCTCTGAAATCCCGAGAGGGAATCCATGCACATCCTGCCTGTCCCGTTCACGCCTTCGACGACGACGACGACTGGGGCAGACTGCTGTCCGAGCCAGGACGGGTGACTTGCACTAATAATACTGTACCACTACTACTACTTATTACTTACTGGTCGATTCATTGGCAGACCGTTGTTCGTTGGGTATCAAAATTGGCCACATCTATCGGTCACCGAGCTGGCAATCGAACGAGTTTCAGACTTTCAGTTCATCACACTGTTCGAACAGCACGATGCCATGCCCGGCCACGTCCAACCAAGCCATCCTGTCTCTCTGTCCGACTCGAATAAGCTTCGTTCGCCCTTGCAGCCTTTCCCCCTTACAAGTTATTACCCCGTGTGGCTTGCTTCCCCCTGTTATGGTAGCGGGTAGGTAGGTCATCGCAGCAAGGAATGAACAGACATGTGATTGTGCTGGGCAAATTGGCCGAATGCTTCCTTCCATTGGCGAGTGCAATCACAAGCGAGCATCAACTTGACACATTCGCCGATTTCAATTTCGTCAACGTTCGTTCGGGAGTTCGATTTGCGGTCGACATTCGATCAACCTCCCTTCCAGGCAAATTCCCTGACAAGGACCCGCAAGCGCCCGCCCGTCCGTCCGTCCGTCCGGTGGTTCTTCCACGTTCCGCTGCTCATTTAGCTTGTGCAAGGAGAGTGATGATGAATGATACAGTATCTGGAAAGGAGTTGTGAGTTCGTCGCATGGCCGCTGGCCTTGCGACGATAGTTGTCAGGCGACTTGACAGGAACAACGGACGCATGGTGTCAATCAACCTCACAGCGGATGCGACACCTGCACTCCACTCCCACTCCACGAGTCGTGAAACACATTTACATTCCCCCCTTCCCACCAGCCATCCCCTCAAAGTCACATACCGTCCGTCCGTCGACCTCCCATCCAAGGTCTCCCCGATATAAAAGGAGGTCACAACTCTCGCCGCACCACGAACCCCGCGGGCCCAAATCCAATCGCACCTCCAGCATCTTTATTTTGCGAACCAAAAAGCAAAGGCACCGCCCAGGCCACAGCGTATGTGATGTACATATGTTCAACAGGGATCAACCTCCTCCCGAGTCAAACCGCTCTGTCTCATGGCAACCGGGAAGGACCATGTTCGTCGGAGAAGCCGAGCTTTTTTTTTTTGCCTGTGATGAGTGATGACTCTTTCTTTCCCCGAAGCAAGGAAGATGCAAGTACATATAACATGACTACTTTTTTGCAGATATTTTACCAGGTGATGAAGGTGGGGGGGGTTTTGTTGAGGAGACACTGTTCATCAGAGACTGTTCGGGGTGGTTCCTTTCTGCGGAGAGGACCGGACATGAAGGCCGTCGTTGGACAACCCTGGTTTATTAAGCAGGATCCCGCCCATTTCGTTTGATGGAAACTTGTTGCAGGAGGATCGGAAGAATGAAGAATGTCCCTCTTGTTCATCATCGTTAGTTGTGAATACCATCTCATCTATGCAGTAGTACATAGATGATCACAAACAAGAAACGATCCAGGAAATTCCCCAGTACATACTGTACTGTACGCCCTGCATCCGGAGTCGCCAACCCGACATCCGGACCAAGACCCTTCTCGCCGTTACAACAACCCAACAGGCAACAGCACACAACAGTACTTCTAGTAGTCGCACCCAAACCCCAACCATAATAACACCATCCTCCCATCCCCGTACACACTCACAACGATGTACTGTCGTCCCATCGACCTCCCGCAAAGAGGCCCACAAGATCCCTCCGCTTCTCCTCCACCCCACCAAGCCGAAGCCGTCCTAGTCGCCTCCCTCGCGCGTCAAGGCGTTCGAGTTGAGCATCCACGGTGTTGATGAATGTGATGAAAGGCTCGCCGCTTGGGATTGGGATTCGGGGGCCGGTGAATGTGTGAGATCACCGTACAGCTGCGAGATGAACAGCGGGCGGTGAGGTGGTGGGGCGGGTGGATCGTGAATTACAATCTTGGACGTTGCTGCTAGTGAGAGTGGAGTGCGTTGGTTGGTTGGGTTGGTTTCTGCCCGGGCGGCACACACAGCAGAGTAAATCGAGATGGATAGGCGGTGCTGTCGATCGGCGGCCGCGAGGGACGAGGGAAAGGATGGTTTCTTCCGTCCCGTCGGTTTGGTGAAGCTGAGAACGGATTTTTATAAAACTACAGTACATGGCATGTTGGGAAGATGTTCAGATGTTGTTGTTGTCGAAATTGAAAGAAGAAAATGATGAGGGACAAAAAAGGTCAAGTGACATTGCAGGCATGGGGAAGAAAAGGTTGCGCCGTTGGAAAAGTGCATTTGGCAACCAACGTTTTGGCATTATATGGACGACTAGGTTGACCGTGGTACGGTATACCGCATGTATTGCTCGCAGCAATGTGTGCCGACAAACAGAGCTCGCAATTTCACCGCGACACGTCCACAATCCATGTCTTCCACCGGGCTCTGATGATGTGAGGGATTCACAAAGCCGTCGCGACCTTCTACCAGCCTGCGACACTCCGACGTACGTTCGTTCTGCATTTCGCCTGACAAGGTCGCCCTCGACGACGGTCGAAGCGCGTTGACAACGGCATCTCTTCGACGGTCCTATGCATCTGCGCAGCTCAGGGTTTTTGGCGTTCGCCTCCGGGGGCTTTTCGGGGGCCGCTGCATGTCTCCAGTTGGGATGGCGCTGCGTGTGGCGTCGTGCTGCGCATGCCAGTGTTTGGCGTACGAGTGATGGCTTCGCAGCGAATGGAGTCCCAGCGGGGCAGCATAGCAGCTCTCGATGGACGCGCAAGCAGAAGTCGTTTTCGAAGCCACGGCTCACACGTCACACGTGCTTGTCTCCGGCTCCTCGAACAAACCATCCGCATCGCAGCACAGCACTCTGCCAATGGCAGCAATACGTCCTCCGTGCCTCATGCCTGTCGTAGTCCGTCGTGTTCGATCCTGATTCATTCTTTCAAGTCCCACTCCCCCAAACACTCGCCCTCAAATCCTTATCCAGCGCCTTCTCCCACACCTCCCCAGCCTCACGATGCCGCTGCTTCAACTTCTTCTCCGTCTTCATAAACTCCCGAATCCCCACGGGAACCCCCTCCAACGGATCCACCTCCCCATCCCCCTCCTTCCCCTTCGCCACCAACGCCTCCATCTCCTCCCCCGCATCCCCCCAATTCGCTTCCCTCCCCCCACCCTCGCCTCCCCCCATTTCGCCACCCACTCCTCCAAATCCTCCCTCCAAACCTCCCACACACAATTCACGCACCCGGACATGCAGCAATTATCCGGCT